>VXBB01015107.1:15735-42093 GCA_013399915.1 Illadopsis cleaveri
CCCAGCTCCCTCAGCCCTGGACCTGCTCCAGCCCCTCCATGTCCCTCTCATCATGAGAGGCCCAAAATTCAAAAATCAACTTGATGCTGCAACTTGTCCTAGCCCCAAACAAGGTAATAATGTAAATTACAAAGTAAAAAAATGTATAAAGTACACATACTGGGAATAGGGCTTTAAAAATCTTCAGTATGTTAATAAATTTGCTGCAAAATTAAACATTGGTAACTGCTTGTATTTTTTTATGAAGAGTATTCCTATTCTTTCCTGCATTACAGGAAATGGTCTCAGCTTTTTAATGCTTTTTCTGGAACGCCGATGGAGAATGACTAAAAGTAAATCAGTTAAAAACTGAATTAAATTTTTTCATCCCAATTTATCTACTTATTAATTGCCTGCTATTAAGGACACTGCAGTTTAAAAGTCTTCCCTTGTCCTAAAAATTATGGCAGTAAAATAGTTTGCAATCAATTTCAGAAACAACTCAAATTTTTGCTTTCAGATGTGATAAAATCCAAACCCATTCAAAAAGTCTTTCAACACAACTCCCACATTATCCTGGCTAACAGATAAATCATAAAAAATATCAGGGCAATAGGTTTTCTCAATATGATTTCAAAATCCAGAATATTAATGTTCACGAGTTAATGTTAGATGTAAAATACTGAGCAAAATCTTGAATCCCTTACAGCCCTTCACTGTATCCTAGAGGTTATATCCTAATTAAACAAACAAAAATGATCAAAGGTTGTGATTTTAGAGTCTTAAAGTCTTTAAAAAATTGTTACCACAGTTATAGGATACAAATACTTTGCAAGTAACTGGAAATAATCAACAATGTCAAATAAATGAATATATTTTACTTCACTATATCCTCATTTTAACTTTACTTTCACTTAGTTGAAAACGTCATATAAGACGGACTTCAAGTTTGGACAAACAGAACTCTGGAGCACAGAATATTCCTTTTAAGACAGTACTTTAATAAATAATATAATTTTACATATTTTCCAGCAAAAACTGAGGAAGGCAAAGAGAACACTTAGGACACTGCTGACTCCAGGGGAGGAGAGGTCAAACTCTGATCTCAAGGACTTTCAGCTGCCAGTTTGCAACACGTGCTATGAGTGTGCCTGTCCTCTTTCAGCTACTGGAAATCATAAAATGTCTTTTATTCCTGGAAGTTAATTACTGTCCAGTTTACCCTCACAAACCTAAACACAATTAAATAGATAAAGTACAGAGTTCAGGAGATGTCACTCCTGATGAAATAAGCTTTGGCAATAGGAAATCAAGCTAAGAGGAGAAAAGCTTGCACTTAAGAAAGCAAAATGTGCTATGGCAATAATCCTGTTATTTTATTATCCCACTGACAACAAGGAATATCCTCCAAATGGATAGGTGGATGGCTGAGATGGCCTAAAGTACTTGACAAATTCATTTTTCAATCTATAACTGCAAAGAGCACAATAATCTTGTGTCATTTGGATTTTCAGTAACTTAATAAAATCCAGTAGACTTCCTTAGAAATATGTTGGTTAAGCTATAGTACTTTCAAATAAATTTATTTTAAAAAGGTCTCTAGTTGAAACGCTAAGTGTCTGAACTGTCCAAAGGAGGAGTCTGGAAAAATATTTCATTTCTTTATCAGTCTCTATGGATGTTTCTCTTTGCAGTAATAAAAGAGAGCAAGCAAATGTCAATTGTTTGCAGAGTGCATCATCAGAAGTGGACCTAGTATCACAGAAATATTTAAAAATTATGTTCTCTCTAGTACAGCCTAAAAACAGACACAAAATAGAGAAAAGCAAGCTGAAGAGCAGATGGCACTGAATAAGATTCCAGCAGAAAACCAAAATAAACCACAATAAAATAACATCTTAAAACCAAACCACCATACTTGTGGAATAGGTATGCTTCCATAATGGCATTGTAATTCTTTTGGTGGTGAGGGAGCTCCTGGCATGTAAAAAGGCACACAGATACATCTTCAAGACAAGTCAACTAAAAGCCAACTTCTGCACCAGAAATAAAAAGCTCCCTGCTCCAGCCACATTTAATTAGCTTGCCTAATGAGGTCTTTTAGCATAACTGCTGAACTATTCACCTGCTGTACTTTTCAAGGAAAATATCAAGTATATAATTTCCACTTTGTTGGGGGAAAAAAAATTGTTCTTTTTCTGTGAAATGGAAAACCATCTCATATTTTGAGTCAAGACTGGATCCTTATGAAAGGTACTTTGGGATCAGTGTCCTCTCAACCAAGTTTAACCTTTCAGGGATTTTTTTTACTAACAGTTAAAATACATGTAGCAAATAAGCCCCTATTTCCTGTAATTATAATTACATGGAGTGTGAGGGGTAGAGGAGCCAGTTGGCAATGAGGAAGCAGCAGGACAGAAGAAATGGGACACACAAGAATTCCCATGACCAGAACATTTTAACCTCAGCCTTAACCCAGCCTTTTGATTAAAGACCTCTGAATTAATTGGAAAGGTTAAAAACACAGTGAGTACCATACTCAGACAGAAGCTGATCCTACAACAGAGACCTGTGGAGGAAAATAGATGGAATTTTTGCACTAGCTGTAATATAGAGTGTAATACACAGCTGGGGCAAATGGCAGCAGAAGGGATTAGGTGGACAGAACAAGGAGAGAGATGGAGAAGCCATAACCAAAGCACACTGAGGAGATACAAGCCAGAAATGAGACTTTTCTTACCTGATAGAGTAATGAACAGGCAGCAGACTCAAAGGTAAGGCCTCAGCTGGTCAGGAAAAGCTCAGCAAGGCTGACCCTCAGGAAACCAACCCAGGGAAACAGCAACTGGTGATCTGAGGACCCTCCTTCCCTTAAATGTGGTGGTTATTCAACTGATTGCAATCTAGGTTGGCAATTCAAAAGAATATGAACAATTTTTCCTAGGCTTCACCCAGTGATCTCACTCAAGCACCCATTTTAATGAGTACAGATTTCTTAGCCTAAACATGTCATTACCAGCAAGTAAATACTAACACATAAAAATATATGGCTGGAAGTCCAAGTTCAGGTAAGCACCAGAAAGAGAAATTCACTGCAACTTCTTCATCTCTTCTCCAACATATTCCCAACCCAGCAGTACCCCTAACAAGCACAAATCATTGTCAGATACACCTTAGAGAAGTGCCTGGCAGAAACCAGGAAGCTCATTACAAATACATTTTAAATAATTCAGGTGGTGTTCTAATATGTATAGCCATTAATCATTCCTTAAGACATTTCCATATGTACACCTTCTTCACTCTCCTCCTGCCAAACAAAGAAGACCACAGACAAACCAAGGTATTTCTTATGGGCTCTTCTGGATCTGTAACTGATTTTTTTTCCCCTGACTTTTAATTACTTATGACTCAAGAAAGACTTTATACACTCATACATGAGTGCAATTTATGGTATATTGGATTTATTGTAATCAAGACAGACTAGCAGCTAAAAGCAAAATTGTTAATCCATTTTTCAGTTTTCATATAGAGTCTCTCATATGCATGTTTTCTATATGACTGTATCTGCTGAATTAATGGGAGTACCATGAATATAGTGAAATTAATCTGCAGAACTTCGGAGTACCATTACTCAAACTCTGATTAGAGAGCTTAAATCAAGTGAATATGATCTTTTCCTGTATGTGAAATACTGCTCATGCAAACATTCATGTTTGCTGTTCTATTGACTAAATAAAAGTTAACTAATGCAAGAAAAAATATCTAGTTTTTTACTCTTCCAATTGTTACGTTTGTGTTGAATTTGGTGTGCAATTCCTTGACTTGCATTCCCAGTTTTGTATAAAATGTCATATCATTAAGGACTGCAGGTATTTTTTTTAATTTCTCCATCACTTTGTTAATTTTAAGATTTAATCATCCTTTCCATCATTTAGGACCCTTGATTGGTCCATGAATTTAATCGGGATGTTTATTAAGCGTGTCTGTGAAAAACAAGGGTTCTCATTAAGTGGAGCTGGTCAAGCCTTTCCACTGACAGCTGCTATCCACCAGGTCACCAGAGGTTCTGGTCCAACACCCCTTAAGGAAAGGTGCTACAAACCAGCTTGTTGTCCTGACCTTGATCCAATTGTTTATTGCTCAGTTTTTCGGGTTTCTCTGCATTTCTCTGTGGATGGCTGTGCAGAAATACCTCAGAAATACAGCAGGATGGACTTCCTGATCTGGAAGCTGAAAGTCACTAACTAGGGCAGCACAGAGCTCAGCACACCCTTAGCTAACACCTTTTGGGCCACATTGCTTCCAAAAAACTGACCTTCAAAGCATCACCTAGGGCCTCCTGTCCCATGGAACCTTTCTTTCCACAAAACTGAAATTGTGAAAAGAAATTGAACACAATTGAACACAACGACATTATGCTCATTTCATTATGTTGGCTTCCAAACAGACCCTCAGTGGGTGAAGGATTCGATGGGGTATTGAAGTGCTCAACACCTCCAGCTCACCAAGTACAAGTGTGTATTCTATTATTCTTTGTATGCAACCATTTTTTGAGGCTTGAAGGGCAGAAGGGTTAAAGACCAGGAGGAAAGGTCAAGCCAGATGAGTAAAAGTCCATATTCCATAGAATTACTGTTTTACTTATCACTCTCCTTGAGATTTGACAGGCATACTTGTGATTGGGTTATCACCTTCCAATAGATTTATAGTCTCTAGGGAATTTCTATTCAACTTGCCCTTGGGATGTCTTGATATTCTGTCTCTGCATCGGCATTTGTGGTTCTTAAACGTCTCAATGCAAAATAATGGAGAAAGACACAAGCAGCAAATATCTTTGGATTCAGCATGCATTCTGGTATCAAATATTTCACATTATTTTCAGTACGCCTGTTTGCACTGCACATTGATTTTGAAGGCATGCTGCTGGTGTTCCACGAGCACTTTAAGGTAGTGAATGAAAATCAGCATTTCCAACTTTAACTAACTTTGATATTTTTCGCTTTTGTCACCAGCGATCTCTTTTGATGCAACATTAATTAACTTCAAGGGGTTCTTTCATATTAATTGGACAGGTGAGCACTGAAGCAAACACAGTAATGGATCTAAACTTCTCAGGTGCAGGATGAGGTGTGCACACCCTGCTGCAGCACAGCCAGCAAGAATTTAAACAGGGAATTTTGCAAAAGCTGGTGCACTTTGTTAAAACCAAATGCAGCTGAAGCGCTGCCTTGAGACTTGACATTGCAAATCCATGGATTTGCTCAGCAGATGATTTCTTGAAATATTTTCAGTCTGTGTTTGACAGAACTGTATCTTCATGGTAAGTCCTTTAAAAAGGTCCTGCCAAGTTTGCCACAGCAGACATTCCCATCTCTACTGAGAAAAAGCATCAGATACCATTTAATGTAAAATGCTAGAAGCAGCAAACAAATGACAGCAAGATCCAGACAGTTGCCTGTTCAGCAGTAAGACTCTGCTCTGACTTGTGGACTTCTATATTTCATTATTCTGGATTTCAATGCCATTTTTTTTGGTAAAATCAGCCAACAGCTGTAGGAATGGGCTAGTGTGCTGCCTGGACAACCACCCTCAGCCTCATTTCAGATGTAAAGATTTCACTGCTGTCTGGGTCACCCACCCCTCTCAATTTAAACCTAATTTCTCAGTTTAAATTGGGCCAATGTACAATGCCTAAGAACAAAAAAGGAACGAGATGCTTGTTGCAGTTTGTTGTTAGGACCATCAAATATTCATGTGGCTTCTACAGACACCTCAACATTATGGCAAGTGTTCAGAATGTTTCCCCACAGGAAGGAGCTTACTCAACTCATTGTTTCTGCAGCTTCAGAGAGAAGATCCCTCCTTGTTCAGTGCAAGAAGAGGGGGAGAGCTGTCACTGCTCCTTTCACCCTTTGGAGACAAAAACATTGACCGTCAGCTACTTTCTGACAATTGGCTGTTATTAAACTCCAACTTGCGAGGGCCAGCTGTGCCTAATTTGACTCACTGGTGCAAAAATAACCAGTCAGCAGGAATCGAGGCAATTATGGGTAATTCTGCTGTAGAGCAGTCCTGCATCAGAATCCCGGGATTAACTTCAGGCTGGCACTCCAAGGTGATTGAATGAAGAACACAAGGCCTCAGTGAAATCATCAAGCCGAAATCAGTTTTTATATGAGCCAAGTTTGGAAGCCTGTAACCTGTACTTTAATTTACTTACAGGAAGATTGTCAAAATTCTTTACTGCTTGAAGATGCAGAGAAGTATATAATCATATTTTCAAAGGGTTATTTGTTCAACTTTTAAATATCCAGCCCTTTTTCCCACAGGTTAGCTTATAATAACCTTATAATCAAATCAATCTCTAAATGTGCTTAGCAATTTCTATACCTTGCCTTCTATCTGCTCTGTTACACATCAAAATAACACATTCAATTTTCTTTTTCTCAAAAAAAAAATCCTAAAACAAAACAAAAATCCCCTTAAGTTTAAGAAATACTTCATTCTTCCTAGCTGAAAAACATTTCAGAGTATTTTTGCAAGTACTGCTATGAAATGCATACAATAAAAAAAATTCAGAGAGTAAGTATTCTTCTAAGCAGTCAGCTTTGGATTGTGTTTCTATGTAAAAAAAGAAGTAGAAATAAAATTTTAAGTAACCACGTCATTTTGACAAACAGCTCCAGAGAAACTGTTACAACTTCATACTGCATGATGTAGTTTATTTTAAGCTTTTAATATGAAAACAGCGGAGAGGTTTGTTACACCACTTAAACAGCATCATTTGAAAAATATTATACAAAGAAAATTATGAAAAGAACCCAACATGGAGTTTACATTTCACAGCGTCCTGTCATTATGAGCAGTATTAGGCAGAACAAAATAAAATATCTGTAGCTTTGTTTTTAAAGATGGCACTTTACCTTCCGCCCTTCTGACTCTGTTGTGTCACTGTAACAGAAAAAATTCATAGAGAAAATTAATGGTATATTTATTTTAAGGGAGGATTACCACAAATTCTAGTTTTTCAGCTTCATAGGATATATGTGACACACAAAAATATCAGGTATACAGACACTGTTTCCTGAAGTCAGCTTCTGCTGAAACAAAGCATAGGCTCCTTACCTCTAACAAGGTATAATTTAGGACATCAAGCCTCTACTCAAGCTAATAAGTAGATCCATGTCCTTTCAATTATTTATTCCTCTGGCAGACAATTCCATTAACCCCCTCCCGTGCAATAATTTGTTCTGCCACATGTTAGAAAAATTATTTTCCAGCTGCTCAGCAATGCTGCTACAGTAAATTGAAAGTTTTTCCTGGCAGACAGCTGATCCTCAACAGAGAGGTGAGCAGTGACACCTGATACATGGAGGGGAATGTAGGAGTAAATAGCATGAGACAAATGTTAAGTCCTTCCAGTTTGTGGACTGATGGCAAGAAGATATGTAAAAAGTACTGATGAATTATTCACTCACCTCAAGAAATACCTGAAAGCTGTTCCTGCTGTGCAGGTGGGACCCAAGCACCAACAACCTGTTACACAGAAGTTAACTTAGCAGGATAAGCATAAAGAAACAGCACAGACGTGTCTAAGTTCACCCACCAGGCTGTTTGTGGGCTTACAACGATGAGATGTGTAAAATAGTAATGAACCCTTTACTTACCTTGGGTAAACAAGGAACACTTTCCTTCCCTGCACCCAGGGGACTCCCTGGTGAGCCAGTACTGGCAAATGTGTGAGGACAGCAGCCTCTGATCCTGTATTTCATTTTGCAGGATGGATGCACAGCTCAGGAAACTAAACACCCGGAGAGGTTTTACACAAGGTTTTACAGCTACACCAGCTGGTGTGTGGTGTGATACAGTCTTACACTGGCCAGCTGTAATAACCCCCATGAAGATGTATCCCGTCTGAGGGCTGACCAGCAACCTCCCAGAGTGGCTTAATAATTCTGCGAGATGTCTATTTGGGTATGTTTTATAAAGCAAAGGTTTTAATAAAAGAGAAAATAACAAACAATACAGAAACAAAAACAAAAGCTGAGAACAGGTGTCAGAGAAGCCCCTGACACCTTGCTAAGACACCTCAAAAAGCACTGAGCACCTCTGAACTCGTTTTTAAGGATAGGATGATCAAGGAGGGGAAATTTTGCTTGCTGCCAATAGAAGACACTGCAAGTTTTGAGAAACATTTCCAAAGCCCAACCAGTGCCCCTGTGCTGGCTCTGGGCCAATGCAGATGAGCAAAGAATGGAAAGTTTTGGTATTTTTCCATAATAGACAGTGGTAAAACCCCTTTTCCTTATTTGTAAACACCTGCTCGAGTGTGGAGTGCATTCCTACAGGTGTCCTCAATAGACCCTCAAGAGTTTTTGACCGGGTATCCCGTGACACAGAATCCTGGACTGAGGGCAGTGACAGGGCAAATGTCCCCAGCAGCCTGTAAACAAACAGCTATGAAGACAAGACAGTTTAGGATTTGTACACATGTCCTGTTCCTGAGTTAGAACAGGTCAAGGTTACTGGAAAGTCATGTGTTTAGCTGATATATGACCAAGAAACAGAATTAAGAAGCAGCCCCAAAAGCAAATGAGCTAAAGCCTTACACTGATACAGTCTTACACATGGCCAGAGTGGAATGAGCCCTGCCAAGATGCATCAAGTCTGAGGGCTGACCTGCAATCTCTCAGAGTGGCTTAATAATAGGCAGAAAACTTCTCTGGACATGTTTTGTAAGAGAAAAGGTTTTAATAATGACAAAAATAATAAACAGTATCAAACAAAAGAAATATAAGCCAAACATAGTGCGGAGAGAACTCTTGCACTGGCTAAGGCAGTCCAAAAAAGCAATTGAGCAGTTCTGTTCAGTCTTTTAAGTACTGAATGGTCCAGGTGGGGCTTTTTGGCACCTTGCCCAATGAAACTGGCAACAGGTTTTGAGGTCCAGGTCCAGGTGTCCAACTGGTATCTCTGCCTGGCACCTGGGCAATTACTGGGAAGAGAACATCGAAGTTTCTGGGTAAACCTTTCCTTATACAGAAACACCTGCTCGGGTGTGGGGTGCATTCCTGCATTACACCATCCAGAAAGTCCTATCTGATGGATCACACACCACATGCTACTAAACAGAAGAGGAATCAGCAACCATTAAATCATGACCAGTTGGCTTATTCCCTCTTTCTCTCCTCATTTTTGTGGGGGACTCATTTATTTGTATTGGGTGTTTTTTGGGTTTTTTTCTGGTTCATTTCCCATACACTCAGCCAAAACATAGCTATGTTTTTGGTTTGAATACTATACACTTCCACACATCCATCCATCCATCCATCCATCCATCCATCCATCCATCCATCCATACATATATATATATATATTAATTCTGTTCCATGGTTAGAAGATAGGAGGGCATTTCTCATGAACAGTTTGAGGAGAAAAGAAATTATATAGTTCTAAAAACATAGAAAGAAAAATAAATCCAGGCACCTGGAGAAGCTGATTTAATGTAGAGAAGAAAAGGCACAGCATGCTTTACAGATGCTAATGTATGTGACAGAAAACTATCAACCTCAGTTCTCAATAGAAAACTTAAAATTCCAAGCTTAGATGGTTTACCAAAAATTACACAATAAGTCACTGCTAAATTCTGAAAGTAATCCCAAACCTAATCCCCAGACCATAGCAAGTCCCCAGGGAATTACTTATGGATGTATTTTTCACTGAAATTGTGCTTTCCCTTGTTTCTTTTGAATTTAATAGAACCCATGGCTCAACACCCTTTAAATTTATTATATTATATTTCATAAGCAGCAGGCAGAGATGAGAACCTTCTGAAGGTGTTCTCTCAGTCCTTACAGGTCAGTCAGTTCCATCCTGAGGAATCTGATGCCTTTGGACTCCCTGGACCCTCAGAGAACTGGGGGGTGAGCCCAGGCTGCCAAACCCCCCACCTGACCTGATTCTGCCTCTGCCCTGCTTAGAACAGCTCTGTAAAAACAAAACCCAGGTCTGAATCCAGAAATGTATGTTAGGGAAATTTTCATGAGTCACTGCTATGTGTGAATGAAATTGGGAAAGAAGTATTAAAATCATAATTGTAGAGTCACCATGGCCTACTGCCTCACCAGTTGTTCCTCATGCTGAAATGGTCTTTAATTAACTTGAGAAACTCCGTACCAAGCAGTGTTTCAAGCTTTTTACATCACCTATTTATTTGCCTGTATTCACTGTAGGTAGAGCCATTATTTTCTAGACCTTTTCAGAGGAAATTTAGGCTGCCATAAGGAAATTTTATATATGTAAGGCTGATTGTGCTTACAAAATAACAACACTGCACTTGAAGAGGCCTCAACACAACCAAATCACCACATTCAGCAGAAAAATTCATTTTATTGTAGAATTGCTGACAGTCAATGGGAAAATAACTAAATAAATACTCTGGCAGCATGGGAAGACATGAAATGTCACTTTTATGCCTATCACACAGACTGAGAGGGGCAGTTAGCAAGGACTGAGGCAGGACACTGGGATGGGAGGCCCATTTATGGATACAGAGGGACTGAACTAAAAATGAGTCTAGCAAAAAAACCCCTCTGGCTTAATAAAGAAAATGGACAAGAAAATAAGACAAAGGTAGGGAGAAATGGCTTCTAGAAAGCATTCAGTTAGAATGGGACACCTAATGGGACATTTTTTACAGGAGATATCTGAAATCTCCCAGTACATTGTTCCCTCCTACCCTGGTTGATGTGCCAGCTGGGAGTTCTTTAGCCAGGTGTTCTGCTGGGCTGGGCTGAGCAGCAAACTCTGAACACTGCCCTGGAAACCTCCAAAACTGATACTGGAAATGGAACAATATGATGAAAAACCAATGGAGAAATTTCAGCAATGAAGAACCCAGATATATGAAAGTGCCAGGACTCCAAAAAAAAAAAACCCAAATTCTAAAACATGAGAGTAAACCTTGCCTGAAAAGAACGTGTTTTCTGTCTCATATTGAGTGACTCTGATTAGTGGATGATACACAAACCCACTGCACATTTGTTTGTTGTTTCAATTCCTGTAGAAGCTGGAATGTAAATGCATCACTGTTAAAAAAGAAAAAAAAATAAAAGGATTGTCTGACAGTCAGAGCGGCTGAATGCTGTTCTAAAATACAAATTAGAATTGCCTTTGTTGCACAAACCACATGTAATGCTATGGAACCCCTTTAATTTAGGATTTTTTATAGCTGGTCATTTTCCTCCTGGGGAGTGTGGTATCTTCATTAATTCCCAAGCATACAGCTTTAATTTTGATCATGCTTATAGATGTGGCAGTACAACTCATCAAGTCAATTAAGGTATGGTATAAGAATACAAAGTTCCACATAATTCTGGGAGTGCTGAAATACCAGCATTTGCTTCCTTGGTTTGGGCACCCTGGATTGAGAGAATATTTGTATCTTCTTTTTGTGCCCTGATTCCCTACTTATAATTCTCTCATTAAAGGGAGATTTTTCCTCTTATTGTTTTGACAGTAGACTTTTTAAATTCCATACAAAAGCCAGATTGAAACTAATTCCATCTTAATAGTGTGATTTTACTTGTGTATCATAACTTAGGACAAGAAGAGGAACAAAAATGTGCATTATGTAGTCACTTAGCATCCTGTTTTAAAGGATGTAGAGTCCATGATGATTGTTTTAAAGATATCCAAATTCATATTAATGACAGGCTGATTAAGAACTAACAGACAGCACTAATTCATTAAATCTTCTACTTTTTGTTTAATTGGAGTTGGTGTTTATGTTCCATTTCATTTGTAATTCCACCTGTATGTCTCAATGCTTAGAATAGCAGAAAAAGTAGCAAAATGATAAATCAAGATTAAAAAAAAAAAAAGATAGACCCCATAAGTAGTGCCTATGAAGCTTTGAATCATGGTAAGAATACAAATGGAAAGTTGTAAATATCTCCTTTTCTTGTCTTTTAAAATAAGTGAGTTAGAACAAGCCCATAGAAAGATGATTGATGGAGTATGGAGGTATTATGAGCAATATTCTGGAAACGTCTCAACAGAAAGCCTGTAAATCTGAGTTCACACATCCCTGCCCCTCACACATCACAGCTCCAGGAATGTCTTCCAGCTGACCTTGCTCTGTCACACTTTCCTGATGCACCACGTGCCTGAACGTGCTGGGGGTTCAGAAAATCCACAGGGAGGGGCAAACAAGAGACCTGGCAAAAGCCACCCCAAACCCTCAAATGAGCTGGAGCTGCATCCGCAGCCAAGAAAATAAATATGCTGTCAAGCTCAGTAACACCTTAATAAAAGGAAAAGGAAGGACTCTTGTTATTAATGCTAGAGGGAAAAGCAGGTTGGTTTTTTTGCCTCCCCTTAGACGTAAATGCTGTAGACACACTTTGGGCCACCTGTAGAGCTCAGCAGGTTAGGAAAAAACTCAGATGCAGGCTCAGAATTTCTCTACCTTCACAAGGGACAAAAGTCCTTTGGGAATGGAGCTTGGTCATCAAGAAGAATTAAAAAAATATTTTCATTTTTCATTGCATCTGGTCATGGTGTCTAAAATCGCAAGGATAATTCCTATTAGCCATTAGCTGAAGTTCAGATGGATACAGAATCTATCTGAAAATCTAGAACAGAAAGATTTCAACAACATACAAGGGACATGTGAGGTTTGGTCATGTATCAACTGTAATGAAAACAATTCCAAATTGTGAAGCTAAAAGTGTGTATAAATGCTTCCACAGCATTTGTTATCCCACTTATAAGACTTGTGACACAGAACAGCAGAGGAGAAAAATCTTTTTCTACATCTACCTAAACAGAAAAATCTAACTTAACTATGCCTGACTCCAGTGATGAATTCCTTAAAAAGTGAAAAAATGGAGACAACTAGTTTCAAAATTGTTTTTATATGAAATTTTAGTTGTCTGAGACTTGTTGTATTAACTCTTTGCTTCATATAATGTAATTTTTTTGAAAGAAGACTCATGAAATGTTTCTTTGGAAGACTGATAATCCTGAACTCTTCAATCTGTATTGTACATTTGAACACACTATGAAGTCCATTTGCTACTCACTGTAAATGGAGATTTAGTGTAGCAATAGATTTGATCTAAACGTGGTTCTAATTACCTGTATAGTTTGTCATAATAAATTGGGTTACCTTTCATCATATTACTTGGGAGGCACAAAACAAATGAATATACACTGGCATAACATGTAGTATACTTAAAACACTTTACTAACTCTTACATTTTACTGAAAATGAATGAGGAAGTTGAACAAATCTTCCCCTAGGACAGAAATTTACCTCTAATTATGGCTTCAACTCCTAAGATCTCACTTCTTTTAAGAAAGTGGCTTCTATTGGGGGGGAAAAAAAAAAAAAGGCAGAACTTTTCAAAAGCACCAAGGTTGGAATCAAATCACATTTTCTGAGATCTTATTAAGAAAGCTGAAATTGGAAAAAAAAATATGCTTTTAAAACACTGATTCAAATGTCAGAAAGATGTGGCTTAATTGGGACTGGAAAAAGGTCTAACAGGGTAACACATTTCCACAAAGACAACTTGTGCCTTCTGACTTGGAAGCAGGATCTGTTTATCAGGAATTGCAAATCCCACACGTGTAACAATACAAATGGAAAGTCCTGAAGTGTTTAAGTGACTGATTGTGGGAACATGAGCCATGCTGCTCCAGCAACAACAACAAAAAGCTCATGTGCTATTGGGAGATGTGCTACCTGAAATATTAAAATTTGCCTGAAATGTAATCTGGGCTGGGGACAAGGTGGGGGTTGGTCACAGGTTGGACTCAATGACATCATTTTGATTTTCCAACCTAAATGATTGAGTGATTCTGTAATTTTACCTAATCATGCCCACACTGGGAGTAAGGTTTTAGAGTGTTTAGATAACCATTTCACAGCAATAGTCAGGGATGAAATCTAATTAATTGTAAAATAAAGCTTGTAGCATTTGCAAATAGGATTATATAATTTAATTCCTAATGATAGAGGGGCCTGGACTCCCAGCCGAGATACCTGCTATTGCTAGTCCTAACATTTAGTGTGATTAATTCTGCAGAATTAATCTGCAGAATAGACTTCATATAATTTGTAAAGTATGATTAGCCAAGATAATTTTTACTGAAATCATGTTCTCTGCTTTTGCTCATGAATGGCCCATGTTCTAACTTTAATTTGGATGGGAACAATGGTAACACATTTCACACCACCTATTTTTAATCTTCTCTCCCTTCCCGCAATGAATATGATTTTTATATTCGTTCTCTGACTACATAGTGAACTCATTTATAACCTGTTTCAGCTTCCTATCTGATTAGTTCTTTTCCCTATAGATTTAATTTTGCTGAACCACAATGGTACCACACAGACAGCAGAATAAAATATAAATTCATACATAATCATGTAAGCAGAGATAGAATATCTGCAACTCCTATTCATTTCAAAGAAGCTGCCATTGTTTAATGCCTTTAGAAGTTGCACCACTGTTTATATTCAGCAGAATGCCTTATCCTAGTAGAGAGCACTGAATAATTATCAGTAGATGAATGCACACCATAAAATAAATATCAGAACTGGCACCAAAAAAAAAAAAAAAGGAAAAAGAAAACGAAAAAAGAAAAAAAGAAAAAAAAGAAAATACCTTCTTTGCAATCCACTCTTTCCCCGGAATAATTATGTAATCTTCAGACTGGGGAAGTCTGAAAAGACCATTGAATGAAAATCTTCCCATGTCTTTTGCTTTAACAAGGGTACTACTGAAAGAACACGTACAAAGCTGGTGAGGAAACTCTGAGAAAAGCGATTGAATTTCCATCAAGATTCCAAAAGATTTTAGTACTATCAGCAGACTGAGATAAAACTGTACATAAGCACTTCTCTGTCTTGCAAGGGTATATAACAGAAAAAGAGCAGCAGATTTCGCTATAATTGTCAGTTCTATTCAGATAAGCACATAGTGGTACTGTTCCCTCACATGAAGCATTTTCTGCAGTTTAGAAGGCCATTTGGAAATGTGAGCAAGCTGGCAGTTTATTACCAGCTGCACTTCACAGAGCAGGGATGGGGCAAGCAATTTCCATCAGAATTAGAACGAAGGGATGGCAGCCTCCCACTGCCAATAACCACATGGTCCAGGAGGCTGGGTAAAAATTCAGGTTAGAGGAGCCCCATATTGCTGCTAACTTTGGCAGTGGACTTAGAATCTCTACATTTCCCAGAAACTTTATTTTTTAAAGTATTGGGTACAGAAATGTCCAGCAAAATCTCTTTAAAGGAACTGCCACTTCTCAGCAATTTTAAATTAACATTAATATTGGTAGGTCTTAATTAATATAATTTAATACTACCAGTAAGTTTATAATAAACAGCCAGGACAGCAGACATCATGGATGAAACTAACCTGATTTACCAGGCCCACTGAGATTGAATCTGAACCTCTGGATATTAACACAAGTCTTTACACAAAATTTATCTGGTTCATTGTAAATTTGGGGCCAATATAAAGCCTGAAATATCTCTCTTCCTAAGCAGAGATCTATTATTCTCAAACTTTCACCTTTAACCTCTGGCAAAATTGGAAAGGGCTGTGTGGAAATCCAACCACGTGGCTGGAAAAATTCTTCAGATGGATCAGAGGAATGTTGTAGCAGCAGATCCTCTGAGCAGTGAGAAAAACCTAGAAACTGCTCACAGTTCTGCCATTCCCATGTGGCCTGTTAAGGATAAGATGGCACTAAAAGTGGGTCACAAGTGTACCACTTTGTGAGAATTGAGCCCTAAACAATTAAAGTGGAGCTGCTGGAATAACCAGTGTGTGAAGAAGAAATGAAAAAGGTTAAATATTTGATGGAGTGGTGTCAAAGCATCCCATTAGTATTTTGCCCCTGCTTCATGGCTTTTCTGACAAAACTTGTAAGCTCAGCAGCAGCACTTCAGTAGCACTGTCTGAATACATAAAAGCAGCCTAGTGAAACTTGTGACCAGAAAATCTGCATGAAACTGAGAGCAGGAGATAAGTGAAAGAGAAATTTTAAACATTTACCGTTTGATCACACGGGAACGAGTTATTTCCTCGGTTTGCCTGATTCAAGGTAATAACCCAAACTTCAAGCTCCCTCAACTCCTTGCTGTTACCCACCAATGGGTGGATAGCTGCAGTATAGCTATTAAATGTCTGACCAACAACTGCCAACTTTTGCAATCTGAGTTCTCTCTCTGAAGTGTGAATTAGTCAGCTGAGGGGGTTTTTCACTTCATGTCTGCAGTTCCTTATAGGAAAGCAATGGTCCTGCTGTGGATGGTGACTTCACAGGGGGGCACTGAGGGTCCCCTCTGGCAGCCCTCCTTCCTGGAGGAGAGGAGAGGAGAGGANCAGACAGGCTTTTGGGACCTGGCCAAAACCAACACTGCACTCGATTTTTGTGCCACACTTTGGACGAGATGCTGGAGATTCGGGTTCATTGCTGCAGATCTCACTAAACGTTTTGAAAACAGATGGGGATAACCAACGACTTCTGGGCAGCATCTCCTCCATCACACTGCAATATACCTTCTGTCAACAGAAATGGGATGTCATGCTGAAATCTATTTCACCAGCCACTGCTGGTCATATCAAAACTGTCACTCATGGCAGTCTCTGTCACTGCTGCCCTACCTTTACCAACAGGCTCTCTCAAGAGGTGCTGCATTATTTCTGACAAACTTCATTACAGACTGTGCAGTGAGGCTTTATTCTGTCCTTTGAACTACCTGCCATCTCATTTTCAGCTGAGGCAAGTGCTCGGCAGAGTCATTGCTTAACTTCAGGTAACAGTGTAAGCAGCCTCATTTATTTCCAGTGAAACTTTCACAGAGCTTGGCTCTGGCACTTTTTAAATAAATAAGACTTAAGACTTTTCAAACAGTACAGAAATAGCTATGAAGAACCAAAATCAATGATCATGTGATCAAATGTTTTGCTGAGTAGTGAAGTTACTTTGAAGTGGGGTTTTTTTTATCCTCCACAAAAGGGAATTTCAGCATGGCTTAAGCTAGAAATATCTCTCCATAACCCAATAGTATGGTTTCTTTTAAATTAGTTAATTATAGAACTATATTCTTATTTTACCTTGCTCCACTGAAAAGAGAGGCACAAGAAAATTTTTTGTGCAGGGCTCCCATGTCACTCTGATACCTCTATTTCTACATAAAAATCTCAAGAAATAGCAAAAAAAAATCCTCTAAAAAGAATACGATAGTCGTTTTCTTGATGGCATACAAAATCTAATCACGTTTTCAGTTCTGATTACTTTTTCACAGGAGGAGAAAGATATCACAAACTGGAAAGCATGAAAGGAAAGGAGAAGATAATCCACATCACAGACAAANGCTTTCCCTCTAGAAATAAGTCTAAAACTGAGATTCAGTACAAGATAACACATGCAACCCCATGAAAAAGAATCCACTCTTTGCTAACTCCAACAGGACGAGTATTTTCCTGACCAATAAAAGTGATATTTGTGTGGGTTGTTATTTTCAATACCTCAGGGCATGATTGTGCAGTTAATTGGATTCAAGGGAGTGCCACACAGTATAGGTGGCATCTGTCAATAATAATTGTTGCTAAAAGTAGGGGGATGTTTTAGAAGTAAAATCACAGATGAGATATTCCAGGAATGTTTATTTTTCTACTGAGAATACAAAAATATTTATGCACTTTTATACCTCTACAGCAGATGTCATATAACTTCTGATTAAAGTTGCTTGCCAATAATGAATTTCTGTCAGGCACAAATTATAATCAGCTTCTACAGAGAACTCCACAAAATAAAAATTTCCACTGCATTTGCCAAGATGTCTTCCATATTTTCTGATAAAAATAGGTAGACACACACAAATAGCACACCAGGAATGGCAATCTGGGGATCACAAGTGTTCTGAATATCTTCTGAGAGCTTGTTCATTTAGAGACCCCACCACCTGTGGATAAGTTATGTGTGTTCATTCCAACCATTGCTGATGTAAAATATTAAGACAGCTCAGTAACCTCAGCAAAGAGACTCAAAGGCTTGAGAGGTGGGATAAAGCACAAAGAACAAGCTTGCTGAGCACACCAGATGAAAAATTTATACTTTTAATATCTTTGTATTTCCACATTCTATTCTATGTTCATCAGAATCTGAAGCATGGAATAGCAGTGACTTTATTTCTTTTCTGCCTCCAGGTATCAGGCTGATGGCGGGCTCATAGAACACCAGCTCTCTTATTACTCCAGATAATTTATTTATAACGAGGTTCGTGTGCTTTCCCTGTTAGATGTTGATGAAATTTGACTGTACTTTCAGTTTCTAAAGATGTATAATTGTTAAATGGGTACAAATATTGATAAAACATTCCCTACACAAGAGTAAAAGCATCATACAGGGAGGATTTTCAAAGATAAATCCTGGGAAATGTATTGCCTATCAGCTGTTTTTCTGCCCAACGAGAAAAATCCTCAAAATTAAAGGTCTAACTGCAGAGGAGTTTAATATTTTCATTTCATATTTTCGCTTCCACATTAATTAGCCCACTCACAATTACCTGGAGGTGCTTCACTACATGTAAGGATGCTGTTTACTGGGCTTAGCTCCTGGAGAATGGACACTGAGGTTGTGAGTTGATGGAAATGCAGAGACTGCTTATTCCATACATTAAACCACGATATAAAATGGTTCTCTAGGCATAACAGGATGCACAAAACGTGCAGGGGGTCATGCCAGATTCACTGAGAATTGTGCTGGGAGAAATGAGGGTGTTAACTGGAGGTTGTGTCTTCCTGCAGGTCAACTTTCCTTGCACGGCCACGATCCTTACCAAGGACAGACCAGCACCTTGTGTGATTCCAGGCAGAATCCAGGCCCTGCAACAGATGTAAAAAAACACTGAAAACTGCTCAGGTTGCCTTCAGCAAGATGATGCCAAAAAACATAATTGATAAACAAACCTTACCTTCTAAACTCTTTGGAGAATTGAGTACAAATGTTTCACAGGTTGCTGGAAGTGAAAGACAAGTGGAAGATGCCTTCTGAGAAGCTTTTCATAGGCGTGAGTCAAATCACTTAGATCAGTTTGATGAATGCAAAAATAAAGAAAAACAAATGGAAACTGGACACATCTGAAGGTACACTTACAGCTGGCATAATCTTCCTCAGAGGAAAGTGAGATTCAAAGGTTGTGATTCTGTAAGACTCTTAAAATTTGTCAAAAAACAATGCCATGAATTTGCAAGTTAGATATTAAAGCTTTCTCTTTTAGGTTTAGTAGCCACTGAGATGGTAAATACCGTCACCCCTGCTCAAACCAAGCCCTGTGCAGTACAGCACTTTTTCAGATCAGAAGTTAAGTGGCACAATTGGAGCTTTGGTTTGTGCCCAAATGACTTGGCAAGACTAAATTCAATGATAATGAAACTTCACAGATTTACAGACATCCTGGAAACAGCAGGAGCAAGTTTAGTATTGTACTCCAGGACATAATCACAGCACTCACATATTTTCAATAAAAAAAAATTTAAAAATTATGAAGAGGAAGAGACAGAAAATGTTCACAGAATTGAACAGCCCTATCAAAGGACAGCCATAAAGAAGGAACCTCTCCAGCCCTCCAAAAATGATACAGTCATTTGAACTGGCGATTTCAGTAATTAAATTTCAAAATACTTTTGTTTCAACACATCTCAAATGCTCGTGCTGGTATGTGAGAAATAGTAATGTGACTGAGAACACTGCCAGGTAGTGCTGCAGTAATTAGCAGTGTGCTCTAACTGTGCTTAAACACAGGTCATGATGTCCTTAGCAGAGATTACTCCTAAAAGATGAAGAAGTTCAGCCCTTTATGCAGAAACTAATTTAGGATCAAAACCCAGCAGTGGAGGAGTCTGGAGTATGTCAAGAGGACAAACAAGGTACCCCCAACCCAACATGTAGCATATCACAGTGTGACAAAAAAAGTTTTACCTTTTAAGCATTTTTATTCCTAAAATCTGGGTTTAGCCATAGGAGAAAATCTACAGCTACTGCAACCAACCAACCAAAATAATATTTTCTGTTTGAATGTCAAACACAGACTATGACAGTTTCAGAGTCTCCCTCTACACAAAATTGTAAAATCCATCTGCTCTGATGAGAAAAAATAAATAAATAACTATCCCCCTAACCCTTTTCACATTCCAGGCATGTCCATTAACTTTCTCTATTAACACTCTTTGGACAGAAATAGCACATAGAATGCACCAGAGCTAATATTGGGAAAGCTAAACAAAAGCTGTAATCAGATTTTAAAACAGACAATATAAGGCATTGTAATTAACTGGGTTGGAATAAAGTGGTCTTTATTAGTGCAAATGAGCTCATCTGCTATAGGAATGAATATTTCACAATCTAATCCAGAATGTATTGACACCAGCCACACATTTACATTTCTTCCATGGACAGATTGTTATTGACCTTGTGATGTGACATATCTACTGTCAGTGAGCTACAAAACGGGAATCTCATCCTGCCTCTCCTCTTTTATATACAGAAAGCAACTAATTTGTCAGCATGCCAGCTTTAACTAGCTGAGATGAAGGTAAGCTAATTTAATAGGAACTGTTCAATAGCTTCGACCCACCTGACACTGTCAGTTAAGGCAGCTCCACATTGCAGTGTCTTTCATTATTTCCAGCTCTTTCTTCAGACTACTTGAACAGCAAGTCAAATAATATGCTCAGGAGTCAATAGGCCTGACTTTTTCTCAAGGACATTCTTTTGATGCCAGGAAGCGTCAAGTGGGAAAACACGTAGCGTGAAGGTGAGAGGACACTAATTAAATATACATAGCTCTGGCCAAGGAAGAATGAGGCACAGCTTGCTATCTGAAAACTCAGTTGCCTGCTTGGCTGAGGTCACAGCTG
This sequence comes from Illadopsis cleaveri, assembly GCA_013399915.1. Taxonomy (NCBI): domain Eukaryota; kingdom Metazoa; phylum Chordata; class Aves; order Passeriformes; family Timaliidae; genus Illadopsis; species Illadopsis cleaveri. The sequence goes on from VXBB01015107.1 coordinate 36,663, forward strand.
TTGACTTGTACAAGTTCTTAAGTTGCAGGCTCAGTATGAGATGCTTTAACACTCTTAAACACCAGACAAAGGCTATCTGCAAGGATGCTGTGTGCAGCTCTTTGTGCTTTTGTAGTTTAAAGAGACACAAAAGAGATTCCTTGTTTAAGTTCCACTGAAATGAATATGTATCTTTTATCTACCAAACTGTTCTGGTGTTTCCTGAAGCTGGGAAAGGATCTGTGCTTGTTACACCATGAGTAGTGTCATTAATCTTGTCCATGCAGGAAATGACTTTCTAAAAGATTACTTCGAAGCATGAATCCAACCACAGCACCCTTTCAGATTAAACTTGCTACAGTGAAAAACAAGTGTTTACACGCATGCACTTGGATTATTTCAGAGGGAAACATGCATGTTCCAACCACATATAACTCTTTCAGGACATGAACTTACATAAATATATCAAATAATCCAATCCTCTCCTCCCTTTCCTAGGTTTTCTTTGTACTGCTGATTGCTCCCATTTAATATAATTATCAAAAATTATACCTGAAAATCAAAATTTCAATTACCAGCTCGCCAAATGCACCCTGACCTGCAAAGTCTTACTTTTACCCTGCCATGTGTTACATGAATTTTGGATGTTTGCCCTTCCACAGACACCTGGGTATCAATGGCCCCACCTACAAAGGCATTTCTGTTTTTTGTTCCTGTGTTTGTGCAGAAAGAGGAGATTCTGTGGGGCTACTTGCATGCTGTGAGTACTATCCCTCCCTTCAGGCTCAAGGGTAATCAAAACTCACATTATCTCTAAATGGACAGATGAGGAAGTGCTCAAAACTGGGCTTGTAGGATAGAAAAATTATGCAAATTAAGACATTTAATAGTTGCATAATTTCACACTAACAACTGAGCATTCAAAACTCCAACATTTATTATTCCTAGAACATAAATATAATGGTGCATCACATCCATTCTTTATTGTTTCCAGCCTCTTGCAATTTTATCAGTCTATGGCCAAAGAGAGTGTTTTCCTGAAAGCTGAATATTTCCTCCCAGTTTTTCCCTGCTGACCAGGCAAATAATATTTCACTTTTAGTTTATGAGAATGACTTTTGCTCACTGGGCATGAAGTTCTTACTTTCTTCAGAGACTGAGCTTGACCTCCTCCTTCCCTCCACCAGACCCTCCTGGTCTGAAAGCTATGGGATTAAACACCATCTGATAAACTGCTAATAAACCATTTATCTCAGTCTCTCGAAGTATTTGAGAGCGATCACAGGTCTCAGCTCATAAGATTTTCGAGTTAACAGCCTTTTTTGCCCAGGCTGTAACTGCATTTACACTCTGAGCACATTAATATGCAGGTTGAGAGCAATACAATCCTACACTCCATGCTCCTTGGGAGGAATGTGGGAAGGCAAAGACTGCAGCAAGATTAACACACGTTTCACTGGAGCTGGTTTGTCAATTCTGTTTACCTTTGGTTGTGTTTTTCATGCTTACTTGATCCACAGGCTCTGTAAATGCATCAGCTGGGCCTTGGCTGTTCCTGGATGAGCAAGTTCCTTGTGGGTGAGGGACACCCAGCCTGCACCTCTGTCCTGGTTTAGGGCAAATTTGGGAGAAAACCCACGAATAGGGTCCCTCTGGAAAAGCAAACCCAAACGGGCCCTCCCCTATCTGGTCTGGGAAAGAACTTCCTCAGGGAAAAGGGGAAAAAACCTATTTATTTAACAAAGTGCCCACAAGCATAAAGAATGAATAATACGAAACAATAAAACCTCTTGTTGCTCTGAAGTGAGATGGTAAATTCAGAAAGTCCTTGCCATGTGTAGCTCAGCTCAGTCTCTTATTCCTCCCTCAGGAGGCCCAGGCCCTGCTGGGCCGCAGGTGCAGCTCCCGGAGCTCCTGTGGACTTTTCAGTCCAGGACAGGTTTAAACAGTCCCAAGAAAAGGAAAAACAAACAGTCCAAGGAACTTCTCTGCCTCAGCTAGCTAAAAGTAACGAAAGGCACAGGTGATTTCTGTCCCACACAGTCCTTTGTGCAGCAGACAGCACTGTCCGGGAGAAACAATGTGTAGGAGCCAAGCCCTGTCTGAAACAAATTCCTGCTTCTTTCTCCCTCTTCTCTCTCAGAACCACTCTTAAAGGTAGAGAACTTAACATACAGCATAATCAGAACAGACAACTGGGGATACAACATCAAAGAGTCACCCCAGGACAACCTCCTTGCCTGGTTCAGTCCATCCCCATGCTGTTGGGCACTTTTACAAACACGGTGCAGCAGCAGACACTCCCTGCCCCCTTGCAATTACACATTTTCCAATATCTTGGGTGTCACAGGTGATGCCTTGGGAAGGCTGACCTGGAACAGAGACTGGACAGAGATGGAGAATAAAGTAGGGATTTANTACAGCTCATGAAAAGCTGACTGTAGCAGCTGGAAGACTGAGCCTGATGGGGCTCAGATTGGTGAGGCAGCTCAGAAGACATTTCCTCATGAATCCTCCTCCCATTTACTGCCACTTTGCAATGAAGCTGTTCTGCTGATTGCAGAGGAAAGCCTTATATTTATAAAAATGTAACACATAGCGAATTTTGTCCTTTTGGGCTTAAACACAGATGAATATTGGCTGTGCTTGCTGGTTTCAAGTCCTTTAACACGTTACACTCCATGGTCTGATACCGTGCTACAATCACGCTTCCATCCAAAACTGTAGAAAGAAAAATTATATGCTTTGATCTTTTCAAAAATGTGTGTTATCTCCAAAGCATTTTTCAACTGTGGTAATAGAGAGAGAAAATGCAAACACAATCATCAAGAAAACTGTAAGAGACAGTAGCTTGTGATAGAGGCAAACTGGATGAAGGCAAAATGTTCAAGAAAAATATTTTTTGACTTACCATTCACCCTGAAACAATTGCAATATATTGATGGGAGATAGGAAATGTGAGATACTAAGATTTCTACAAAATAATACATCAACTCTCTAGCCAATGGCTGTTCTGTAATTAGTGCACCTCTGGCACTGACCCACTTTAAAAAAAAATCAAAAAAATTAAGTTATTTTCCTTCCTTCATTTCTTCAGGGCAGGAAGCATGTCAATGTTTATAAACTGTTATGTAAATGCACAGCACTACATAAATTTTGTTAACAATGAAGTAATTCTGTTTCGCTGTGCAAAATCCAGACATCAGTAGTAACTCTTTTCTTGCCAATGACTCTGTGTGGAAGCACGTCCCAGCAGGGCAGAAGAAAGGGAAGCCCCGAGCAGCAGCTTTGCTTTCTCACACAATTTTGCAGCCTCATGAGCAGCTAAGGCTGATCTCAGAGCTGGCCTTATCAATCTGCATGGAAAACATTGACTGAAGATGATGAGCACTTTCAGCTTCACTTCTTTCTTATAAAAATCTACTGAGAGTACATGACAAGGTCATTTGATTGACCTGGTATTTAGAGATATTAAATATTTCAACATTTTGGTTAAATCACAAAACTGAAATGCTAAGTATTTAGAAACCACATCCATGCTTACCACACCAATGCTGTTCTGGTTCAGACCTTGTGTTTTGCAGCATTTTTTGGATTATAATACTGTCCTTTAAATTAATCAATCAAACTAATGACATGGTTTTTCAACAAGAAGTTGTAAAAAAAAAATCATGTTCCATGCATTGATTCAAGAAAGGATATGACAGGTATATAAGATAATGAATTATGTTAATCAAAATTCACCATCTCATCATAAATGATATGAGAGCTAATGGAAACTGGGAAGTAATTATTAAAACAGATTCTTTTTAATATAATACATAATTAACACATGGAAGTCACTGCTTCCAGGCATCATTTAATGAAGATGTTTATAGGGTTGGGGGTTTTTAAGCTCTGAGTGGGTAGCAGCAAATTTCACATATAATCCAGAAGAAATGTTCTGCTCCAAGCTAAAGACCAGGGCCATCATTTAAAAGGCAAGACTCAAAAGACTTCAGGTTTATAATCCACTAAACCATGATTAAAATACTGTGCATTTTGTCATTAAAAGTCACAAATAGATGCACTTACAAAATTATCCTTGCATAAAAACCACTTCTACATCAGGTAGGGAGCAAAATGACAAATCATGGCTCACTCTAGAAAGCAAATTAGGCAAGATTTTGTGTGCCAAGGCCTAGAAACTCCACTGACAAACCCCAAATTTTCAGTCCTAAAGTACCTAAGAAAACATGGAGAAGTGCTCCAATGAATGAGATCAAAGAACTCTCAATGGAAACAACCTGTCTGTCTCTATGTAGACACTTAAGGAAAAACTTGCATGGAAAATGCTCCCACCATCCCTCATTTTGTGGCCCCACACTTTCCTGACTTTCTGAGGCCTTTTTCTACCTGGCAAACCCAAATAAATTTTCCCCAAAAGAAATTTTTAAAGAGTTTCTTGTTTATTGCTTGGAAATGGAAAATGCAGTGAGGATGGATTCGATTAGGTTTCTTTAACTTCCAGTTGGGTTACCAAATGAAAAAAAAGCAAACAATTTGCATAGCACCAGAACAGATTCTCTCTGACAAAATAAGAAGATATAAATATCAGCAACCAACAGCTATAATAAAAATAAACAAAAATGGGACTGAAACCCAAAGTTATTGATCTCTGCTTAAAGAGACCCGGGCAGAATTTTGAGGCTGCAGGAATTCCTTTGGTTTCCATGGATGGGGAAGAAGGAGAACTGAGAATATGCAAATAGGCCAAGTATTTCATGATATGCAGATGGTAAGAAGCTAATTTCCATCTGACTTTTTTTTCCCACTGGGTAATTACACTCTCCCTAGCAGAAGCTTTATGTCTGAATTGAAAGCAATAGCCAGTTCTCTGTAAATAACCCACTTCCTATAGTGGGATGGAGGAAAGGGAGTTTAGCAAAAGCATTTTTATATTTTTTGGTTAGAATTTTTGTGCTGTAATTTCACTTCAAGTCGCTACTGTAATTACAGGTTAAATTTGGCACCTACACTCTACTAATCCAATATTTTGCTAACTCATTTAAACTATAACATAAGAGGAGAGAAAATTAGTTTTAGGCTTCTGTAATGTAATTATTACCTTTTATTTAAAAAAGAAAAAGGAAAAAAAAAAGCATTCCCAATTTGTAAATAATCAGAACTAATTTCCTTTTGGTAGTTGGCAAAAAAAAAAAAAAAGCGCAATTTTGTTCTTACAAATTTTTAAAACTACCTGCTGTATATGACCAATTTTTCTTCTGAGTTTTGTAAGCACTTTTGCACAAATAAACATCAAAATTCTATAATTACAAATTAGAATCACTGATTACATGCATTTACAGTAATTACATAATTAGCAATAATTACATTAATTAGGCAAACAATGAACTGCATTGACTAGCAACGGAAAACAAGAACATTCGCACATATGAAAACCTGCTTTGAG
>VXBB01015107.1:51101-61391 GCA_013399915.1 Illadopsis cleaveri
TTTTTAAACATCAGCAAAGTGTTAAAAAACTAAGAGAATATATTTGAAGCCAATCACTAACAGAGAGCCACAAGACTGCCTGAAAGGCTGTGGAATTCTGTTCCAGGAATATAATCAGAACTGCCTCTCCTGTATCTCAGGTTTGTGTCCTGATCTGGTGTCTACATTCCTTCATTTCCTTCCTCTCTCACCCTAAAAAAATTCCAAGCACCCCACAACTCCACCTTATGCTTCAATAAAGATGGATATTTCAGGAATATTTAAATGGCCTGAGCTGATAATGTTGAGGAGATGGACTTTACACTCAGTTTCCCAAGGAATAGAGATATCTTGTGAATGCTCCACTTTATCTGTAGCCAAAAGGAATTACAGCATCATAACTGCAGTTGTGAGACCTTTCAGAGTTCATCAATAAATCTCTCTTTGATACTATGTGAAGATATGGGGAAGTTTAATCAATAATTAATGTTAATCACATTCAGTCTTAATCAATGCCAGAACTACTACTCTTCGCAAAGCCCAGAGACAGCTCTGTGAGGTACAAAATCAAATTTAATTAAAGCTGTGCATGCAGAAGAGTTTTTAATGCCATCATAATGAGTTTGTTTAATACTGCAGTTTCCAAACTCCTCTGTACGTTTTGCAGAGCACTTGAATATTGAATCCATTATTTGCAACAGCCAGTTGGGCTGGTCATGTGCAGCTCTCATTTGTGAGACTGCAGAGAGACACAATTTCTCTCATCCTTCCAATGCCCAGAAATAAGTAGATGGTGCCCAGAAGTCCACGCCTTCCTGAAGAGTCACTCACCTGTCTCGTGTCAAAAGATGCTTTTATATGCAAGTTATGGCTTTATCAGCCTGCCAGGGTCATCGTGGAGAAGGGCAATTTCACTCAGTGCTAGTTAATAGGAAAAAAAGGTTTCTTCTATATCTTGGGGACCAAAAAAGGGAAGTGCTGCCCATCACTCCACCCAATCTCTTCGGAGATGTGTTGAGGATGAGCCTTTCTATTTTCCTTCTCACTGGAAAGAGGAGGTCACAAAAGAAACCCCAATATTTAACAATCCTCCAAAGACTGCATTCCATGCCAGAGTCAGGAAAGAGGGGCAAACATTCCCAGAGCCCTGCTCTTGGACCCTCTTCCCATTCCAGCTCTGCCGGGAGAGGTCTATTTTCACACATCATAAATTAGGTAAATGTTAACCCGTACACCACTGCCTATAATGGTACATTTCACACCCCAAACAAAGAAAAGAAAAAACCTTACTTGTTCTGCCATTATTTCACATTCACACTGGCAAATGTCACCAGTCAGAGGACTGCTCGATATCCTGATTTTGCTGAGAAACAAGACAGGGGTTGGCTCTGATTTCTTACTTGATTACAGTCTAAGTTTTTCTTCTGACGACTAATTGTTTTTTCATTCACAAAAATACAAATTCTGTCCTGCATTCAGTCTTAGCCTACATAAGTGTTAATGTAGGAATTAATATTGCAACACATACCAGTATTTTGACTTTCACCCATTTGCATAGCTGCCTCAAGCTCCCAGGTATAAAAGTCAGCAAGTCGCTAGAGATTTGTGAGCTCAAGACCTTAAGAACTCAGCCATTCTCCAGCAGTCAGGTTTGACTAAAGTCCAACAGTAAAAAATCCTCTGGCATGAAATAAACAATCAAAATACGAAAAGACAAAATGGAAATTTAATGACAGAGTGTGCCACCACCACAATAAGGAGTACCATAGATTACCTGCCTGAATGGCTGTTATCGCTCCTTATAGATATATATATACATATACACATATATTTTAATTAAACACAGAGAGAAATTTTCTCTGTCTGTATTTTTTGGCCTTAAGCATTCCTGATTGCTGCAAGACTTAGTCTTGTTAAAGAGCAGCCTTGCATCATTATATATTTCACTAACCATTTACTGTAATGCTGAATGACCGATCAATCGGCAGTTAAACTGCTCATTAAGAAAAAAGTACAAGTTTCTCTAAACTCAGCTACTCCGTTTTTTCTCCCAATCATTTCCTCAGTCTATTAATGGGCAGGTTTTGTCCTGCTGTTCGATAGTTCAAAGTTAGATTTACCTTATTCTGTGTAGTGTAAAGCACTTAGGCAGTTTTAAAGTGAAAGGACTTTTTGAGAAGCTGCTTTAAAGCCAAAATGACAGTAATAACATGCATCTTAAATGCTAGATTTTCATGTTAAAGCATCAATTCAATAATCTGTGATCTGTAAAAAAGCAGCTATTTTCCTGTGATTTTATTTGTTACAATGAACCGACTGCAATTCTCAGGGACAAATTATGCAGGCTATAAAATTTAAATTTAAAAATTTGACACTAATGGAAACTCCGATACACAGACAGAAATCTACTTAGTCAGCAGCCACAAATCAGGACCAACATTTTCTTTCAATAACCTTTGCAACTTGCCTTGCAAGTTGAAAGGGCTTATTAATGAAATAAAAAGCAATTGCTCCCAGAGGTGCAGCCCCTCAATTTTTCACACCTTACTCCAGCCTGGCCAGGTGGAGTCTGTGCACAAAAACCTATCTGGGTCACTTCAGATGATCCCAAGCTCTCCACATCATATGAACCTCTTCTTTTTCATCTTCTTTACAAGACTGAGGCACTATATATATATCTGTTTGTATAATTAAGTCACATGAGCAGGTCTTCAGAACTGAGATATTAATGACTCATGAAACACAGGTTAGTGCTCATCTGCATAAAACCCATAGAACTGGTGGTTAGATTGAGCACTGCCTCATTTATTGCATCACCACATACTCCCTTTTTCCAGACAGATGAGTCTGCAGCACTTTGGCTCCGAGCTGGAGGACCAGATGCCAAAAAAATAAAAGGCACCTGTTTTCTGAAGCTCAGGAGCAATTCATCCATCTCACAATGCTGCAGCCAGTCAAAACTTGCTAAAGGCACCGTTAAAAGTTTCGTGCCTCCATCCAGAAGCCACTGAAAGAGCAGAATTATCATCTCAAACACCTGCACATGAAAAGGTGCCATTAAAAACCCCCACATGCCACCAAATCGCTGACAAGCTGATCTCCACGGGGGATGGAAGCACTGGAGGGACCAGTGAGGAAGAATGGATGAAGAGCAGGAAAAACATGGAGAGGACACGAGTAGGATTCTGAAAAGCCCAGAGGAGCAGGGTGACCATAAAAAATATGAAGTTTTGGGCAACAGCCTGACCAGGAACAGACAGAGACACTGTTCTGGTCCAGGTCGTGCTGCTTGCAGAGATTGACAGGAATTCATCTCCTATTTCTCCATCTCCCACTTCTCCTCCAGAGAGAAACTCAGCAGGAAACTGAAAATCGGTGAACCAGTTGGGCTGAAAAGCAAAGAAAAAAAAAAAAAAAAGTGCATCTCAACAGCCTTACATTGACTAGCAGCATTTGCCAAACAGCATTTTAGAAACAAGGGAAAGCACTTATACTGTATTTTTTTTCACTCAAAATTCAGTGCACACGATACAACTGCAACCTTCTGTATTTTGAGACAGTTTAGTTCCTTAACACTAATGTAAAATGCCTCTCATGTGGGTCTTTTAGTCAGATTAGAAGTGTGATTCTCCCGATCTGCTTTCTTCAATAGACAGTCTTTTCTATAGGGTTTCTTTTTCATTTGTTTAAACAGATTTGCAAAATCTGGCACCCTGAATCTCATCAGGTAGAAGAAAATAGAAATGTGACAGGTTTGGAGCTAAAAGACCAAACAGTCTGTGTGGCATTTGGGAAGGAGAGTATATATTTTGGAAGAAGGAAACCACTCATAATCAAGCACAAAAATCAGAAGTTGTTATTTGGCAGCATTTGGAATTTTTATTTTTATTTTTTTATATTATTTGTAGTTTTGCACAGAATGCATCCAGAACATGCAGAGGAAAGAGCAGTTTAGCACAAAAAAATGCAATTTATCACACGTTGGTCACCAATATGGATAAAGACTGTAGAGAGAGGAACCATTTGCTTCCACTTCTGGTTTGAAATTCTGCCACCTGTGGAACAACTGTAATGCAGAGCAGACCATGGACATAAATTGTCAGTTCAATTCAGCTTCTGAGAATTTTGTAACAGTAAAGGGAAAGTTGTTTGTTTGAGGGTTTTTTTGTTTTGAAAGCCAAGTGATTAATTTGCACTTTTGCATATTAAACGTAACTTCAATCCTATTAGCATTTTTTTTTTTACTTCACTGAGTGACAAAATTTCATCAAATATCTTTAAGAACACTACTGATGACCTTTTCAAGTCTATGCTAGTATATAGTTGCCATTTAGTGGTAATGATGAAGTCAAAATAACAACATTTAGGAAGATAATGTAGGATATGATAAGGAAACCCAGCACTGCTGCTATAACCACGCAGAAAAATAAAGTCCTTATTGAGAAGAAAAACATGAATTCTCTCAATCTCACAGAAGCTAAAAAAAACAACATTTATGTTTGATTCAGAGACTAAAACAGGCAAAAGAGAGATAATATGGAGCCATCTGTCCTGATCAAGTGTGGTGAAGGGAAGTCACTGGACTTTCAGTTTGTGAGTAGGTTTTATACCCACTTCGAAAGCAGCCAGGACTGCAAACGAAATAAACAATCTGTAAATATCACCAATAAGCAGCCCCAGCCTTCTGATACACAACCCTTTCAGTGAATCCCTCTCCTGTTTTGCTTTTGTGAGCTGCATCACTTCAGCTGGTTCCTATGATGAGGAAATGCTCAGCCTCAGACCTTTGCACTCTCTATATTTCACTGCTGTGGGCAGGACAATCAAAATAAAACATGTAAATACCAGAGGAAAGCAGTGATCATCTGGAAAGACATTTAATATATTTATTTATCTAAGCACCTCTTCAAAATAAGAGCATGAGCAGATTTTTACCCTTCACAGNAAGCTTTGTTTTGCACAGAAAACTTCAGTTTGGCTTCCCCCTAATTCACAGATTTCTGCATGATTCCCAAACACAGGGACTGAAATAGCACTCCAGTGCTTAGTAATAAAAACAAAACAACCACCATAATCTTTACTGAGATCCAAAAGCAACCCCATAGTCACTCCAATAAAGGCAGCATCAGGCACAGGCAGCACTGAGTAATTCTGCTCCAAAACTTTCTAAAAAAAACCCAACAAGGTTTCCAAAAAGCCACACGGCTTTTCACATTCAACTCTACTTTAAAATGAGAACAAAATACGTACTTAGATAAGTCACTTCTCTCTCTCTAACAAGGTATATATTAATAAACCGTTATTTCTAGAGCATACAAAGTTATAACATAGAACAAATAAATGCCAAGAAGTGGATTTTACTTAAATGGGAGGCCTAAAAGCTATTGCTGCCTCTTTAACTTTTAAGTACAAGTCTTTCTCACAATAAAGTAGTCAACTACCTCCCCACTGAACTATAAAGAACAGATTTAGTGGATACATTATTAGCACTCTAGTCTGTTCCTAGACCTTTGCAGCAGAAAGCCAAATTAAATGCTGGCCTAAGCAAGATCAATCCGGTTGCAGTCAGCAGAGAAGCATCAGCCTACCTGTGATCACAACACCGTTTGCAAGTGAAGGACTGTCAGCCTTACAGAAATACTGAGGAACAGCACCTCAAAGTTTTGTTTGCTTTACAAACACATGGCTTTTGAACTAAGTCCAGAAGGGATGATTTTCTCACCTAATTGAAAGCAATATGGGACTCTGCATATTAACACTTGAGAGGGAACTCTGACAGCATTTGTACCAGTGAACAGTAAGGAGAACAATAATTAAAACACACCCTTCTGTTCCAGCCATTCCCACATTGCTTCATCACACTTTGCAACACAGGAAGGAGGAAACAGTTTGTCAGAGATATTAAAGAGGCCTAAAAAATGAAGTTTTTAAGTGATTCATGTGGGACTCCATAAAGCAAGAACTGCAATGCTCCTCCTGAACGCAGTGAGACAAATGAAGGTCAATGAGTACATGAATAAATTGAAGTGAAATGAAAACTCCTCAGGCTGTGTTGCTCTGGAGCAGCATTCCAGCTTTCTGAGGCAGCAGAGTCAACACACAGATCCTAACTGCTTCTGAGATGTAGCTTGATCAATTTTTTTTACAATCCCTCTCCTATGCCTGACTGCACCAGTAGGAAACTAGATTCAGTCATGCAGGGTGTTCCTCCCATTACTCTCCCTCGCTAAGAGATATAAATAATATCTTAAATGCTTGTATTGTTTAATATGAAAAAATCAGTGGAGTGAATTTTCTAGTTAGCTGGTACAGAAGGGAGGAGGGTTTGCCAAGGTAAGGATGTAATTTGCAGTGACTGCAATTTGAGTGCACCTGGCTGGAGATGCCCAAGGAACTCGGTGATGAACTGACAAGATCATCACAAAATGCACAGGAAGTAAATAGCTGCTCCCAGCTGTGCACATGCTCTTTAAACAATAATGTTTTGGCATGATCCTGCAGAGATTAGCATCGATACATAAACATGGAAAGGCACTTTCTACAATGGAATGGCTCTTTTTCCTCAATGCTGTTGAAAGAGTTCAACAAAACCATTAAAACTCTTTCTAATTTGGGATCTCTCCGTGTGTGTGTGAGCAGGCACAGGCAGGCTTGTGCTCAGACCCCCTAAATGTAATATCTGAACCCTGATCTGAGGCTGTTTGTGTTGTGATTGTCAAACTATGGCTCAGGTTTGCCTCTGCTGGCATTTGGCTAGATAAATGTCCCACTCCTGGTTCACAGTTCAGAGGGTGGTGATGCACAGTTAAGTCCTGGAAAGGAAATAAAGCTACACCTTAAATTCAATTTTCTATAAACACAGTGTGTTATTTTTGTTCACACTTGTTTGGTTGATCACTTTTCAGTAAAAGAATGGAGTTAAGTACTCTTGTGTTGGAAAATGGCTCTGAAGGACTAAATTTGCACAAAATTATGTTTTTTGCTATGTTGGAAATCTTTTGTCCATTGAAATCTTCCACATGTGTAATCAAAGCCCAGAGTGGACTCTTCCATTTATGGTGAATTGGAATAACCATAAAGGGTGCTGAAGTATGAAAGAGAAAAATGCAGAAAATTGGTGCTTACACTTGTTAGAAAATCAAGAAAACAAAGATGTCTGTGATAATCATTGTTACTTTATTACCAAAAAATAAAAAGTTCCTACATTTTATTTTCTTCTGGCATTTTTTGGTCAGTTAGTTAATTTTCTGTAATTCTCTTTCCAGTTTTGTTTATTGCTGTGGATTTTAATTGTTGTTTGTTTTAAATATATTTTCTATTTGAAACAAAGTTGATAGTAATCACTATATTTAATATGGGAGTACTGGAAAGCCAACTATGAACCATGGAGAGATCCTAAAAGTACGTTTTATCATAAGATACAAATTCTATTTCTATAAATCCAATAATACAGATATTCTGATGTTTCTAATAAGCTTTGACTTGTGCAGCACTTTAACTCATAGCCTGTTACTTCTAAATTATATATTTTTAAGTTTTTCAAATTAACAAAAAAAGACCTGATCTTCCCTGATGTAATTTAATACAGACATCTTCTAAAATGCCATATCTTTAGGTTGGATTATACCAGCATCTAGACTGTATCTTAACGAATACATTTTTAATTAATCACACTGTTGCTTTTCTTTTTTTTTTCCTCATGAACTTCAACAGTTTCTCTAAAACATTGCAGTCCAGAAATACTTCCATGTCATATCATAAAGCTACTAACCTCACCAACCACTTATTTGCTGACAGGACACACTGTCCTCATTTGCAGAATGTGAAGAATTTAGAATTTGAAAGGAAACAAAACGCCTTTAACAGGGTGTAAAGCACAGTTTCCTAAAAAAGCTTCATCACCTCGCTGAATTCATACAGTAGCCTTCTTTCCTCCACAACCACTCTAATTAAATACAGCTGGAGATAGCACAAAAGAATTCCATTAATTAATTGGCAACCTGCTGACACTAATTAAGCTATGAAAATTCAACTCCCTCACACCAGATTTTGAACATTACTCAGTTACATTTGCTGGGAAGTTTGCCCCGCGTCTCTAACGCAACCAGAAAGGAGAAAATGAACCTTGTGGTTAACATGTGCAGGAACAAAGTGACCTATTATTGGAAAAATGAGATATCAAACCTCGCAGTGGTACAGAGAAGTTGTGCTGAAGGAGCCCTTACTGATAAATTCCCTCACAAGAGGGTTTGAGGCCATCCCAACAGGAAATTATCCCAGTGGCACAGAGCAGGGTAATTAATTCATTTAGTCCTCTGCCACCCTCTGTAAGGTGGCTCAGATCCTCACTTCAACCATCCACTGGTCAAGATTTCATGCAGTAACTGGGGGAAAACATCCAAACTCCTTTACCCACATTCTAAATCTCATGTGAAGCCTCCAACGAGACCTCACTTAACATTCTAACAGTTAATTGCACAGTAACAAGGAAGATTTATTATTTAATGTCTCAAGGCCTGCTGGCAATGAGTGGCTCTGCTATTATCTGAGTGGACACTAATGAACACCATCTGGTGCTCCTTCCCTTCCCAAAATCCCAGACCCATCTCACGAGGAAGGTTCCAATGCCGTGTTGGAAATGTGCTAACTCTGATCTGTACCCACATTATTTACTAACAATCTAAACAAAAAGAGGAACACAGCACAGAATAAAACTATTGTCTACTTTTCTTTAACTCTTAACCACTAAAATGCTTCAGGGATCATAAGGATCAAGAAGCAAATACATTTTTTAAAATAAAATAAACAAGTTATGGTAGAAAAGTAGCACATAACTTTCCTGCTTTTTCTTCTTTTCAGTTTTCTCTTTTACATGAGACTTAATAGTTAAATCACTTAGCCTTCAGATAATACAGTACAGCACAATTTGCCCACCTCACCATATTTTCAGAAATCTAATTAATTGGAAGGTGTTAATTAATTTTGAATCTACAGGAAAGTAGATTTCTGAAACAATTTTATAAGAATTGATTTATGCAATGGGTCTGTAACCTGATATGCTTTCAGTTCCGAAATTCCCAGCACCTGGCAAATCAGCCAGGAACGTGGCAAACTTTTGGCAATGAATGGCTCATTCATCATCAAATGCAAAAATCTTAGAAAGAAAAAAAAAAAAAAGTCTGCATATATATCAGTTCACATCCTCCCCTGTAAATATACATCCCTTTTCCTAAGGTGTGAATTTTGTATTAAGGCAGTAGCTTAGTATGAAGTCAAATAAAATTCCACCTTTCTGTGCAGGTTAAGCTGACTCACTGTGAGTCTCAAGGGTGGCAAGATCTGAAGAGCTGCATCTGACTCTTCCCTTCAATTCCTTCTTGCTGTGGCTGAGCAAATGGGCAAAAGTTGCTCAAAAAGATGCTTAAAAGTTTCTGGTACTGTTGCCAACTAGGAATAATCAGTCACTGAAAAATAACTCAGGTCTCACTGCCTCAGTCACTGTGCAAAAAATCAATGAAATACAGCCATGACCAGCACCAGCCGAATCAGTCTCTTTGCAGGGAAAATACCCAAAATATAATAAAAAATAAAGAAGATAATAAAGAATATTTGCTTGCCATTTAGAGTGGAGAAAGACTATGCTGAGCAGTGCACCATTCCTACTTCTAAACTTTATTATACTCTCATTTACTACAGTCATAACTGTAATATTTTATCATGAGATTAGAGTGCAATTGACAATACGCTGGGTAATGCATTTGATTCATGGATGATCTAAAGTAGAATGCTGGCTTGAATCCCACAGTTCTCACAGGGATTCTTCCATTTCTCAGCCTACCTCGTGTTATCCAGCTTTGGGAACATCTCGAAAATGCTGTGAAGTCAAACTGGCAGAAAAGCCACCACGGGGGCAAGGTAACACTGAGGTTGTCACAGGCACCAGAATCTGTTTGCAGGATTTACTTGGGCACAAAGCAAGGTCAGGAAAGATCAGATGGGATAAGAGCATTTTAGGGACTGCTCTTTGTATTTAGACATTTAATTATTTTTCAAGAGAGACTCACAAGTTAATTTCAGAACTAAGTCTTTTACGAGAATTTATTTATACAAGGATAGTAAAAAATTGTGTGACTAAGGCTGATTGACTTTCATTCAAGGGTCTACTGCCAAGTGAGGGCTGTGAAGAGGAAGAGTTTGATGCAGTGCAGGATAGTCTCGTTGTGTGAACACTTCTCATAGTAACACCCAGAGTCAGAGTCATCTTCTGGGTGACTGGCAGTTTCTAATTCTTCCACTTTCCATAAAACTTAA
>VXBB01015107.1:61422-71422 GCA_013399915.1 Illadopsis cleaveri
AAAAAAAAAAAAAAAAAAAAAAAAGTGGGAAAGGAAGAAAGGCAAGAAATGAAAACAGTATCTTATTTTGACAACACCCTTTTCTATTCTATTGTAATTGAAAATACTTGGATATTATAAAGAACAAATACTAATACCCAAAAGTAGCAAGCTCTTCTATTGGGGACTGAATCTTTCAGTTTTCCTGAGGACAACAACGTGAAAACAGAGACAATGAACGTTATATTGATAACAGGAAGGAAAGAAGTTCAAGCCATGCCTGGGGCATGAAACGGAGAGCAAAAGTTGAAGGAGAAAATCATGAAAGATGCATGACTATCAGATTCCCATGTATTACTGTTAAGTGCATTCATTAAATGATCATAAAGAATATATGGCATAAAATGAAAGAGAAGATCACAGTCTCTAATAGAACCTGATAATTTCAGAGTGGGAAAAGCAGCAGACCATGACAACAATTTAAACTAAGAACACTAAATCTTATATTCCAGCTTTCACTGCAAGCAAAGGAAAAAAAGAAACACATAGTAAATGATAGAAGTGACAAAAGAAAATACGACGTCGAATTACACAGCTACACTGGCACAGCAGAAACGAGGCAATCATTCGTTTTGAAATCATTACAAAATTATCTGATAATTAACCACTCATTTTTCATTTCATGAGAAATACATTGGTTCTGAATGTACACATGCTGCAAATCTGAAAACACATGTCCAGCTAAATGAGTTGTTGTGATTGTGACCAGGACATTTGGTGTTTGAAGCCCTTTATATTCCATTGTGGTTTATATCATCTGTATTATTTCACATAACAGGCTCTAACAGATCCTTTGGCCAGGGTTTTGACACCTCTGCATGAGGCTGTGTTTAACACCTCATCAGTTGGTATACATATGCTAATTGTTGCTGTTTAGCACCTGTTTTCTCCTTTCCTGCTGTTCAGGCACAACACTCAACTACCACAACAATGCCTTTGCAGCGTTTGCAGAGCATTTCACCATTTTGCAGAGTAAATCAGATATTCTGAAAACGTAGCAGGGGAAATTCTGTCCCCGTTTCGAGTGGTAAAATGGTTTGAAGTGACCACTTGTCATTAATAACTCTTTCCCCACTAGTTTTATAATTATATATATATATATTTTAAAGAGGAAATCAGGTATGGAGAATGGGAAGGGACTGACCTGGTGCAGGAGTCTCTCCTCATCCGTTTTGTAACTTCTTTGTGGCCATTGTCACTAATTTCCGCACTATAAACACACTGGTGCTCTGACCTCCCCATCACACTTGTTACCTGAGCATGATTCCTTGTAAAGTAGTTCTCAGGTTAAACAGAAGCCACTGGTGTCCATGAGTTTGCAATCAAGGAATTCAGCCATTAGAACTCTGTGCCACCGGAATGGAAACTGGGGATGAGCCAACAGAGATTGCTCAAACGGCAGTTCCCACATCTCTCTCTTGATTTCTCAAGGTCTTAAAACTCACCCTCTTCCATAATTTCACTGATGTGATGAGTTTCCTTCCTGGGAAGGTTGTGAGCAAATTAAGAGAACATGTTAGAATTTATTACTAGAATCTAAGCAGGGCTTTTGATTAGATAATTTTAAGGACAGATTAGAAGATAACCACAGAACCTCAGGGTAAAGGAACGGTGTTCTTGAACCTCAAAACATGAGTGGAATGCCTGGCAAGTGTGAGTGAAAAGGAAATAAAGGAACAGAGAATAATTGCTAGAATGAACTATTTACAAGCATCATCCAAGAAAATGCTGAATGACTTTAATACGAGTAATCCTCATGAAGGTTCCCATGACACACACTTGAATACCAGCACTGAAACATTCGTCCATACTGAAGGAATACACCAGCCTTTTGTGACAGCAATCATCAGAAGTGTACATAATGCCCATCCCTCATTTAAAACATGGACATGCCCCCAATTTGAATGGGTAAATCTCAACTGTGGAAGTAGAATCTCACCTATTGTAAAGTCTTGCACTCACAGAATCACACTCTGTGCTCTTGAGAGGTGTTTCTATTGTTATATTTTCTAATTAGGACAATAGCATGGCTGCTTCAGATATCAGGATACTTTAAAGCTCAGAGCAGAAGGAGAACAACATCAGTGCTTCAGGCTCTGCTGCTTGAGCTCTCAAGATAACCTGAAGCATAATTTGGCTTCAAGCTGTAAGCAGGTCTAGAGCCAAATTCAGCACTCCCTGCTGAGCTAGTCTAGATGTCACATGTAGCTGTGGCATAGAAATGTATAAAAGAACAGAAATTTGACCAATTTAATTTGAAGAACAGAAAACATTGCATAAAGCTTTCCAGCTCCTTGACATTGAGAATAATGGTGTCTGACAGTTCTAGGGTTAAGTAGCCACTCATTCAGCACAGCATCGTTTATCTGCCAACAGTATGTGTCTCTTGTTGTTACTTCAAAGGAGAAATTCAATAAAAATTTAAATAAAAACAGATCTGTCAGTATAAAGCTTTAATATTTTACACTAAACTCAGTCTTTTTCCTTTGTAAAGTGCTTTCATACTTCCTGAACTTGTCCTGAAGTACACAATTCTCATTTTTTTAAAAGAAAGAAACCATGAATCACCTTTAAACATCTACACTTTTCTGAAACATTAACATTTATTTTTAATAGGCATCACTCTGAAAAAGGCTTCACTAAGTACTGTAGAATGCTAAAGAATTGTGTAGATTGAGAGAACTAAGAATATATATGTTAAGTCCTTGAGCATCATTGCATACAAGCAGGTTACTTGGTTAAGAATTCATGATTCAGAATATAACAGTAATTATTTAATGCAATTAATTCCAAATGCTCTCTCATGGAGTACATTTGTTGTTACTGACTGCAGACTGTGCTATAAATGTACTTTGAAATAAGTGAAACAAAGGATTCAGGTATTCAAGGCCATGTCCTCTCTGTGCATTTCTGCCCAATTTTTCTTTTGCCTCCCACATATTCTATGGAACTAACAATTAAATGCTGCACAATCACTGCTTATGTCAGACTTTTTGTATTAAAGTTACTAGATTTGAGAAATCAGAGGCATTTTATGAGAGATAATTAATGTCCCTCTTCTGTAAGTGCACTTGGCAAGGTATAATCTCTCCATTTTCAGCTTTCCCCCACATATATTTTAATAATAAAATCATTGCTCTATTTAGAAACCTCTCATATTTAGCAATTCAGCTCTGGACTGTAACTACTTTAAGAAGAAAAAAACATGACTTACCAGGCCCATGTGGCAGATTCTGATTATAACAGTCTCAATAAAAACATTTTTTAAACTTTGATTGCACACCCTAAAAGCAAAATTAACAGTCTGCCAAAGCCAATATGTTCAAATAAAGAAAAGTCATAAAATATGACCATAATTTCATATATGCAAACAGTCTCAGTTCTATTTGATTTTAAAAGTTTCTTCCAGCACCTATTTTCTATCCCAGTCACAAGTTTATAACCATGCTACAAATTACAGCAATAAAATTTTGTGAAGAAGATTACAATAAAATTGTCATTTCACGTCAACTTTACTGGGCAAAATATATGCAGTAACATGATAACAGAAATAATCTATTACCTTATTTAAGTGTCTTCATTATTTGAAATGATAGTTGCTCCACACTATTTGCCAAAACACGTTAAGTGTTTTTGAAAGTCATAAATCTCTGCCACTCTTTCCCTTATACAGGTGTTAACTGTAAAGTTCTATCATAAATGATGAAACAAAAGAGTTTAAGCCAACTCAAAAACACAAAATCTGTTCTTTCGATAATAAAATCTGTGCAGCTGGGAGCTGCTTATTATTTAATTGCCTTCTGCAAACCAACACCTCTATTTGTTTCCTTGTAACTCCACTGTTTGCCTTGCTTTTCCTGTGAAAGAAATACAAAACCCAAAGCAAACTGTAGTTGTATCTCCTTGTGCAGTGTTCCCTGGGCTAATCTTACCTCTGTCACCCCATTTGTTCACCCTTTATCAGCTCAGGTGAGCTCCACACAACAGCCCAATGAACAGATGTTCCTACCACCATCACCACCAAAAATGACCTCTCTGAAATCTCCAAATCACCTAAATGTGATCTCAGATACCTGTAAGATAACACTGTGAATTACTTAGAGTTTTCATTTGTTATTTTTCATTTATTACTTTTCTGAAAACTGGTGATATGACCCTGCCTGAGAGGAAAAACAAAAACCATGTCTAAAGTAAGCCACAGTGGAACAGAATCCCCTCAAACAGTAGAAACATGACCAAGAGTTGGTCAAANATGGGTGGTGGGTAACAGAGCCAAGCCTTTAGCTATCAGCATCCACTTATAGGCAGAACCTGAAGTCACTTTAGTTCTGGTTACAATGCATTATATAGTTTTCTTTGCTGAGCATCTTAATACATAAAAACCAATCAGCATCACACACAATACCTTTACATTTACCTATAGCCTATCACAACTACCATCATTACCATATTATGTTACAGTTTAACCTCAAATCTGTTTTTCTGTTTTCTTGCAGTGGAAAATTCTTAGACCTTTTCTCACTTGGTAAAAACACGGTTCTGTTTACTTATGGTATCTTCTGCTTTTCTTGAGACNCATTTATTACTTTTCTGAAAACTGGTGATATGACCCTGCCTGAGAGGAAAAACAAAAACCATGTCTAAAGTAAGCCACAGTGGAACAGAATCCCCTCAAACAGTAGAAACATGACCAAGTGTTGGTCAAAGCCACTCTTTCTGAATTTACTTCAGAAACATACCCACAGTGCACCCTGCACATCCAAACTGCCACACAACCCTTCCACTGCACTCCAGAACATGCCTGAGTTCAGCTGCAGGCTCCTTGGCTACTGAGAACAGGCCAGCCTCTGAAAAGCAAAAGCAGGAAGGCGAAGTAGATGGAAAATAAATAAATAAATATTTTAAACAAATATTAAATATACTGTAGTGTAAGAGCCTGAACAAGAGATATGGGACTCCAGGCAGCACTTTAAAAGTGCTGTTTATTTCATAGATTGAAGTCACAGCAATCATGGGTGGTGGGTAACAGAGCCAAGCCTTTAGCTATCAGCATCCACTTATAGGCAGAACCTGAAGTCACTTTAGTTCTGGTTACAATGCATTATATAGTTTTCTTTNTATTTGCCAAAACACGTTAAGTGTTTTTGAAAGTCATAAATCTCTGCCACTCTTTCCCTTATACAGGTGTTAACTGTAAAGTTCTATCATAAATGATGAAACAAAAGAGTTTAAGCCAACTCAAAAACACAAAATCTGTTCTTTCGATAATAAAATCTGTGCAGCTGGGAGCTGCTTATTATTTAATTGCCTTCTGCAAACCAACACCTCTATTTGTTTCCTTGTAACTCCACTGTTTGCCTTGCTTTTCCTGTGAAAGAAATACAAAACCCAAAGCAAACTGTAGTTGTATCTCCTTGTGCAGTGTTCCCTGGGCTAATCTTACCTCTGTCACCCCATTTGTTCACCCTTTATCAGCTCAGGTGAGCTCCACACAACAGCCCAATGAACAGATGTTCCTACCACCATCACCACCAAAAATGACCTCTCTGAAATCTCCAAATCACCTAAATGTGATCTCAGATACCTGTAAGATAACACTGTGAATTACTTAGAGTTTTAATTTGTTATTTTTCATTTATTACTTTTCTGAAAACTGGTGATATGACCCTGCCTGAGAGGAAAAACAAAAACCATGTCTAAAGTAAGCCACAGTGGAACAGAATCCCCTCAAACAGTAGAAACATGACCAAGTGTTGGTCAAAGCCACTCTTTCTGAATTTACTTCAGAAACATACCCACAGTGCACCCTGCACATCCAAACTGNAAATCTCTAAAACTTTCCTGTAAATTTTCATCTTTTCCAACTCTGTTGTATTTGTTGATGGTGGTGTAACACCAGGTGGAACTTCAATGAAAGACTTTACAGGAACAGGGATAAAATGACACAAAAAGGCAAAACACGTGGATTTAGAGAAGGAGTAAGGGACACCCTGTGGTTTTCAGGAGGCTGCTTCCACACTGCCAGCCTGTCTCAGCTGCTGCTCTCTCTCCCTGCAGCTCATCCCAGCCAGGAAGGCTCTGGCACAACCAGAACTAACAAGGCAGCTTGTCTGTAAGAGCTAATTCCAAGCAGTGGGCACACTGGAGAGCTCTGCTCACACCCACAAGTCAAAGGACAGGAATAATCTCAAAAAGCCAGCAGAATTTCTGTAATGAAAGTGAAGAAAATGAAGTGGCACAAACCAAGCTCAGTTTTTCAAGTCCAGGATGGAACACGAGACCCCATTCCCCATCGGTATTTGTCAGCAGTTAGTATGAATCCTGCATTCATTAGTGACACAACCTGTTTTGCTCCAATGAAAAGAATAATCTTGGCCTTCTGTTGGAGCAGGAGTTTGCAAAGACCCAAGGATATAGCTGGGAGGCTGCAAAATAATTCCCTGAATCAAAGAGCTGAGGAAAATGTTGTCCAGGACTCAAAAGGGCAGAAAAATCCAGCTGCACTCCAGATGTGGGAGATGCAAGTTAAAGGGGACTCCTTGGCTTAACCTTGATTAGATAACTGTGAAAACAATGGCAAGGTCAGCTGCTTGATTGCTTCTCTCGACACAGCAGTGCTGAGGTTTCCAAAAAGATAAGGTGACACCCACGTGGAATCATTTTGTACTGCAAGAGGTTCAGAGAAGCAGCTCCTCACAGGAGGGCCTGGAGAGGAAACCTATGGGTTTGACCCATTCTTCTGAGGGCCAGCCTGGCAGAAAAGTGGCCATAATTAATTAGAGTGAGGCTGCTCCTCCAAGGTGTTTTGTAAATCAGAAGGTTTAATAAAGAAAAAATAACAAAATAACAAATGTAACAGAAAACAAATAATAAGCTGCACATAGGTGCCTGAGAAATTTCTTGCACCTTGCTACAACACCTGGAAAAGCCTGGAGTTTCTTTGTGCTCTCTCTTTTGTACTTAACAGCCTAGGTGGGCTTTTTGGCCTTTGGCCCAATGAGAGTAACAACAGGCTTCGAGTTACATTTTTGGAGTCCAATCCACACTTCTGGGCTGGCTCCGAGCCAATTGCAGTGAGAAACCCACAGAATCTTCCAGCTACACTTCCTAACGTGTCCGAAGGTAAACTGAGACTCCTTCCCTATCTGGAAGCACCTGCTGGAGGTGTGGGGNGAGTAACAACAGGCTTTGAGTTACATTTTTGGAGTCCAATCCACACTTCTGGGCTGGCTCCGAGCCAATTGCAGTGAGAAACCCACAGAATCTTCCAGCTACACTTCCTAACGTGTCCGAAGGTAAACTGAGACTCCTTCCCTATCTGGAAGCACCTGCTGGAGGTGTGGGGTGCATCACTACAGAGACCTCTGGATGTGTCCCTTGGGATGTGCTGGAGCTGCACAGGATGATCTTGAGGGTCTCTGCCAGCACTGATGGCTCTGTAGCTTCACCTGCAAAGGACACGAGTTCAGCTATTCCCCTGCACATATTTAAACTTGCTGCCTTCCAGATGGCAGAGATCAACAACACCCCGGCTGGGACCTGTGCTGAATGCATCCATTTCAGGAGACTAGCACAAAAAAACTTCTTTCAGCAGGTCTGGAACAAAGTATATAAAAATTCCTGGCGCTTCAAGGAAGGAAAATTTCTTCCCTCTTCCTGATTTACATCTGACAAGAATGCCATAATGCATACAATACACAAAATGCTCTTTTATGGTTTAGAAATACTACACAAATAAAGTTTGAAATCTTCCTGTGGAACTGAAAATGTGCAATCAATGAAAGCCCAACAGTTAATCAATGGTAGTTTCATCAGTGATTACTTTATGTATGGGCAGCCTTCCCAAAGTCCTTGATTTAAAAATTTGAAGTTAATTCCGAACAACATGAGGCAGCCAGAAAAGCATTGTCTGCCACCTAAAAAGCCACACATTTGAAAATTATTTTACATCCAAAAGAAATCCTACTGCTAATAATCACCACAAAAGTAGCAGAGGATTTGACAATATACTCAAAAATTAATGTAATCAAAAAATGTGTTTTCAGGGGAAAAAAAGAACAACCTTTTAATATTTGTAGAAGTCTGGTAAAATAACAATTGGTACAGTGAAGCTGGCAAGTAGCAAGAAAACAATGAGTGAATCTTCTCATTAATAATCTGTTATAACATTCAGAAAGTCTCAGTATTTCAGACAAGTTTAAATGAAGACATAATTCTCTCTGAAATTCAGAGGCACTATCAGATAAACAGAATTTATCAACATGCAAAATCTTTGAATGCTATGGATTTTAATTCCAACAGCAGCTTTCATATCTGCTCCACAACAATGTAATATTAACAGGGTTGTTTTGGGGTTTTTTGGGGGTTTTTTTGTTGGTTTTTTTTTTCAGTTCAGTGAAAGTGTAGGCCAATTTGTAACCCATTCACTGTTAAAACACAAACTTCAAAACCACCCACATTAGAGCAGAGGAAATCTGAAACCAGCAGCAGGATGAGCCTTTTTGGTTCAAAGAAACCTCTGCCAAAAAGGAAGAGAATACAACTCCAAAGTGATGGACAGGCAGAGTAAGCACTGGTGTAACTCCATCTGCCTCTGTCTCCACATATTCACTGATTAACTCAGGCCAGGATATTACAGAATTTATGGAACATGAATAGGGATAGATCACCTCTGGAGCCAAACAGTAAAGTTAAATATCTGCAGCACCCTTGCTGGGTTTCAATCTTGCTCACTTCCTCAATATCCCTCTTTGTTGCCTTTTCTACTTTTCATCACACTTCTGACGTGGTACAGACAGTAAGTAACCTTTGGCTAAAATTGAAGAAGGAAAGATTAATTTTGCTTTAACAAAGAAAGGTTAAAGGTACAGGACATGTACCTCAAAGACTATCCCCTCCAAAGTGAGTTCTTCTTGATCTAGTAAATGTATGTCTAAAGAGTTCCTGTCCTAAATGCAGACACTTGTTAATAGACAAATAATACTAATCCTCTATTTTCCCCTTAATTCCCTGATTCTTTGTATCTTTCTATGTCAAGACTAGAGAAAAAAGAACATTCCTGAACACCTGATATTTTCCTTTAACAGGAACAACATTACTATGGAAGCAAAATTGTGTAAGTCTTATTCAGAGAAATAGGCTCTACAGTTTAAAAAATCACTAATTGTAGCAGGCAAAAATGTAGCATTAAGAATGCTGTATTTCTGGTGGAACTAGGTCATAGCTGCACACTTACAGGCATCAGAACAAAAGCCTCAATAAACAGGATTTTTTCTATCAATGTTGAAAAGAATTACTAATTGTATCTAAAGTAGTTAGAACTATAAACAATCTTTAAACTAAACTGGTGATCAGAATGTATTCTATTTTCTTCATTCTGTTATATGTTTTACCCCTCTTGAGTGAAGCACTGGTGCACACTTGGTAGGTGTGTTTAACAGCACTTAAACAGAAAATTGTATTTTCTCTTGGATTTGCTAAAAGGAAGAAAAGAAGGAAGTCAGAGGTCATGGAAACACACTTTGCTCTGTGCCCTTTTGAGCCTTCCCTCAGGCTGGACTACATGTCCCATTTTGCCCCAGCTGAAGACAGCCAACAGCACAGTGTTTATAGAAACTGCAAAAAGAATAAATTAAAGCTGTTAACAAGACCAGCAAGGCAGTTTAGCTGCCAGTGACCTGGAGGTGCTGCTGCAGAATGGTGTTAAACCCTCCAGTCCACTGCTCTGCCAAATGCCTTCACCTCCAGGGTCACCTGGCAAACACCAGCCCTCACCTGGGACTGCTTCTCCTTTCTGTCTCTCATGGGTATGATTTAACTCTCTGCTGTTCCCCATGTCCTCCCAAAATACAGCTTGGACAAAATTTCATGTTAATTTTTTCAAAAGTCTCTTCCCTCCAGCAAATAAATTTGTCCTTTATTTGCTCCCTTCTGAATAGGCTTTTCTTTCTTCCTTTTTTTT
>VXBB01015107.1:71532-106051 GCA_013399915.1 Illadopsis cleaveri
ATAAGAAGCAGCAACTCCTCCTACCTGCCACTGGAAATAGCTACTCCACATTATTAAGTACCTCCAGTTCCCCACAGCTAGACAAATCCCAAAGCACCTCCTTACTGCATTTTTTTTATTGATGAGGTTTGTCATTTTATGGGATGTGGTACAATAGAAAGCAATTAAGTCACTGATGCACACAAATGTTACCTTTTTGCAATGCGTCAGCAGCAATAATCTTCTTTCAAATATGCTGAGAAGCAGCTATAAACCTTCTCCTGCCAGAGGCAAGCTCTGGTGAGCCTCGTTGTGCTAAAAGTTCCTCACAGAAGGTGTTGCTTAAGGTCTGCATTCATCAAAAACAGCAATAATCAAGGTGCACGAGCAGTCCCATTTTGGCGTGGCTCAAAGAGAATAGCCCCTGAATCATCTCTCAGCTTTCCAAAACAGTTAATTTGATCTCTTTAGCTGCTCTGTGTGTGAACCTTGAGGAAGGCAGGAAGGCCAGGCGCTATCTTCGTGCCTTATCCATCTCAGGAAAGGGGTGATTAGCTGGGTCACAGGAATCAAGGAACCCCAGGATATTAGCATTCCAGCTGCTAGCAGAACTCATCTGAACTGAACATTTTCAGGTGTAGACCCCTGATTTGTGTCAGGATCAAAACCTTTCCACCTTAACCTTGGTGAAAGTATCACTTTTGACTTCACCAGAAGCAGAAAGAAATGAAAGTCTGATCCTCTCCTCAACCTTTACAAGTCAGCTAAATAAAAGGTATTACAGCATGCAATTGCTTGAGGCAGTAATATTCATTGAAATGAAGATTTTTTTTTTCCCCCAAGTACCAGAAAAACACTTGATAGTTGCTGAAGGAAATGGAAATATTTCATGGAACAATTTATAGAAGCAGCATTTTCAGAGGAAACAATCTGAACCAAATCATTCAATCACAATTTATATCTGGAAGTGAAACATTGGACAGATTATAAAAAAAGGGGGCCTCATGCACACAACATGTTTCTGAGTGAGCTGAGGCTGTAAACTACAACCATCATTCGTGGAGAAACAGTTCCCAGGGCCAGCAATTCCAGCAGTGGCAGCCTGAGGACTGCAGGCATCGGGCAGGAAGCACAAACTACTCCGGAATAATTCTGATTCCAATCGCAGTTTGTGGCCCTGTGGAAATCACTTCATTTCTATCTCGAGTTCTTTTCATTTCTGTGAGGAGGAGGATGTGCATTTTCATATAAACCTCTTTCAGAAGATTGCTGGGCAATTAATTACGACTTGCAAAGCTTTCTGAGGTAACAAATCTCTTTTGATCAAGCTGTGTGTTTTTAAAAGCCTGCCATTTTCACAAATCTACCTCCAAACAGCTCATGGCACCAGAAAATCTAACCTGGATTTAGATTATACTTTCAGACTGAAATAAAAGTGACCTAAGAAAGTATAAATGAATTGTTTCAATATCAAACATTAACTTTCATTGTGCCTAGGGAGAATTTTCTCAGCATCAGTGATGGTGATGTATTGCAGGACCACTGCAATTAGAACCACTGTAAGCTCCTAATTTAGCAAATATTCCCACTCCAGGGACTCTGGTGTATATATATATGTTTGTGTGTGTGTATGTATTTTATATATACATATATAAAAATATATATATGCACACACACACACGTCTCCCAGATGAGTTTGTCAGCGATTTTTTTTGATTATTTTTGGTACACTTATATTTCCGTCTCGTGTTTTACATTATGTAAACACACAGATGGAAACTCAAACATGTCAAGAACACATTCCAGCCAGTAACTCTGAGATACTGCTTTGCATTTTATACCAGCCTTGATTTTTATCTTTTCTCCTAAAGCAATTAGCAAACAGTTGTTCCATAAGCTGACAAAGTAGGAATAGGACAGAAACACTATTAAACCTAGAGCTGCCCTTCAAACGTCAAGCATTTAATGGAGTAAAAAGAAACTGCAGATTCTGTGCACTGCCAAAAATAAGATGCAGGACTTGCAGAGCACAATTCTTCTCATACCACCACCATTCTCCTGATGTGCATCTTTCTCCTCAATAACTGTAGAGGGGATCTATGATCATAGAGTTCTCCATCTGGAAACTGCTGATAGATGGGAAAGTCCCTGTTGTCCTACTTTCTGTATCTTCCAGTCTGTTTATCCATGTGACCACAGCAGGTTACACATGGTCAATATCAGCCTCAGAAGCAAATTTCTAATAGTACTTGGATTAGTCACTTGGATTAGTCATCACCTAGGAATACTGAAAGTTTCAGGCATAAGATCTTGCTTTTCATACTGCTTTATTATGTTATTTATCTGTACCACTGTTCCCTAAAAATGCATTCACCTTGTGATTATTTCTCCATTGACTGAAAAGCACAATGAAATAAAGCCTGTACAATTTTTTTTTCACTATATTAGGTGTATTCCAATAACCTCAGCCTTTCTTTCTATTAGCAGCTACCTACAGAAGCTGCTTCAGTCTACAGTGAATGAGCTGAGAAAGTCAAAAGCACTTACTTTGTCCCCCAAGACCAAAACCTTCCAATCCCTACTTTTAAGTTGCTCTGGGCTGGAGACACAATTCCATTCTCCTAAATGGCAGCACCATACATTGCTGCAATCCCACAGGGTCATTCTTTATGTAAATTCTCATTAGGAGAGGCTTGGGTAACATTACATTTGCAACAGTCCTCTCCAGATTCTGTGTTTTGAAATCCAGCTCTAAGCAGCTCTTTCATTAACTCACAAATGCCAGACAGAACACTTGGCTTGGCAGCCACACACAAGTTTTTTTGGAATGTTTACAGGCAAAAATCCTTTCCCTTGACCAAAACAATAAAAGGAATTATACTCACAGCTTTGGTCTGAAGATTTGTACATAGGACAGCTGGAGCAGAAAGTTAATGGAAAGTCAGTGTTGGTTGATCCAGCTCCATACAACATTCCAACCCCATTGACCTTCTGAGGGTAATGTGGCACCATTATTCATCCCAACCGGGGACATCTCAAGAGAGAAACCCACAGCACTCATTTTTCTTAAGTGTTGTTTTTTGTGCATTGCAACACAAAGGATACTTGTAGAAATGGCAATAATTAACAGATTTAAATTAAACCACAGTTAGAAAGCAATTAATACATTCACTTTCTACACTTTTTCAGCTGGATGTTGAGCAAAGTATGATTTGCTGGCCCCAAAGTGGCAAATTAGTTTCCACTGAATGATCTAATACTAGATTGCAAGGATTAGCTGTTTGTAAAAATGTGATTGTACAGAAAAGAAAGAAAAAATATAAATCTCCTTTTCACTTATTACAACAAAATGACTTAAAGACTGGACACAGAATTTAGTGCAATGGTTCAGTTGACACGGTGATGTTGGGGAATCAGTCAAAGGTTGGACTTGATCTTGGAGGTCTTTTCCAACCTAAATGACCCTCTGATTCCATAAGCTTGTTTCATTTTGATTACATAAAAGATCCTGTCATGTCCCTGTGTTCTGACGTGTTCCAAAATGAACAAGCATTAAAGAATGGACGTGAAGAAACTTGGTTGATCTGCTAAAGGAAACCCCATCAGAGAGACCACGGGACCAGGCACAAACTGAAAAACCTCATGGCAGTGCTGCTGGTAACTGATGCCATGTTGGCTTTTAACAACCACAGTGAGGAACTGCACTGAGCAAACCAAGAGTTCCTGAGAAAAAGTCTCATCTAAGTTCCCATCACACACCCTGCCATATTCCAGGGGAATGTGCCAAGTCCTGGACCCTTTCTATTGCAGGGAAACTCAGCTTTTTCTTTTACATTTACTCTGCTTTACATGAGACTGAAGCCAGGCCTCCCATTCTAGATAGCTCCACTAATTAAGCTAATTAGCTCTTTAGATCAGATTTCTTCCCATGGACTGATGAATATTAGATTCTTTAGAGCACAGTCAGCTGCCAGAAGGCAGTGAGATGATCTATCCCCTGAACAGCCACTGCAACTCAGGTGGAACAGGAGTTTCACCTCAAATCCTGTAATAAACACAGAGCTGTGACACTGCAACATTCTGTTCAATCCTTAAAACAGATCTGTGCCTCGTTAACCCATAAATACCTGCCCTACAATTACACAGAGTGTTCTCACATACAAAAGAGAGCTAAATTGGAAAATAAAAAATACAGCATCCTAAATCATTCTAACATATAAGTCAATCTGCTGAACTGAATCAGTACAAATAAATAATATCAATAATAAATATAGAAGCAGTAAATCCAGCCATCACAAAAAGACAAAAAACATGATGCAGACTTGAAATCTGTGAAGACAACTGGAGTCATGCTTAGTTTAAATTAGTTTCATTTTAATTTTTACCTTGTATGTATGCATGCATTATGGATAGCCCTAAAAATTATTATTTGGTCTAACTAATATTAACCAAAATATTTTAAAATGAAAATTATAATAAAACATCATTTTACACTTTGCAAATTCACTTACAAAGAGGAGCAAAGATACCTTTAGGCAGAATAAAATAAGACTCCTCTGTGTTAAATTATGATTTTGACATCTCCTGTAAGAAAAGAGAAAATTCCTGCTCATTTACACACTTAATTCAAAACTGCTACAGTTTAGCTGGTGATTACCTGAAACACAAAAAAGGACATTATATGTCTGATGACAAAATGTTCGTATTTACATCATGCTCACAGGCAATAGAACTGAAAAAAGGTTGTGTAATATTGCAAAGATTAAATTAATTATGTTAATACAAATACACTCTTCAGGAGGAAATCACTGGATATGTTTTTAATATTGGGAACAGTTCCTTTGTAAAGGAACATTTGTGGATCTGATCAATTTTTCAGTTTCCTGTCTGTGATTGAACTTATCAGTTAAAATGTGACTATTTTATAGTAGAGGGTGCTTTAGTATTTGGTGAAGGATTCTGAAGTTAGGATGGAAATTCTATTTCAATTAAGAGTAAGAAAACAACCCTAGAATAAAGCCATAATGGATATAAAACTGAGAGGGGGAAGTGTAAGTCTTTTAGACTTCAGGTAACTCCTCTGAGCACCTGACTGTCACTCACCTAGCACTCAGAATAATGGTTATCCAAAATGATGGAGACATACAGGATCCATGTAGGCAAAATGTTCACATGAGATTCAACAAATCCATTTCCAAGTCCAGTGCTGTAATATATACTGGCTATTCTAAGCTCTTCTGTTTGAGAGATATGGATATTGGTTGGAGGATGTTTTTAAATTTCAGAAGGAAAATTAGGTTCTTTGGAATATTCTCAAAGTTCTTTGCATGTGTGCTTTCCACGTTTTCCAACAGAATTTCTATGCCCCATTTTCAGAAGTTCATTAATAAAAATGCTAACCCTGTGGGCAAAATTTCCTCTAAACTGCAAGCTACACATCCCTGAACCAAAAAAAAAAATGCAGGTTGAACAATATTCCTTGGAAAAATGGCAGTATCAGGCTCATTCCTGTGACAGACCTCTTTCCACAGTCAGCCCCTGTCTTTGGAAAAGTCATTAGGAAAGATGACGTGTGCATCCTGGCACAACTAGGTCCTAGGGAGAAGTTGACAGATGTTACAGTATAAATCAGTTCTGATGCACATTGTGTTGCCTCCAGAGGCATCTTCTGGTCTTCCACAAAAGGTTACTGAACCATATATAATACAAAAATGCAGATACAATTGTAAGGAATAAATGTAAGGTTCTGTTCTACCCCACTTAGAAAGTCTAATGCATGAATAATGTTCCATCTGCACAGTGGTCAAATGCGACTGAAATTGATTTTAGATGTAGCACATGGAGCAGCACAGACCTTAACAAGCTTAGTGACATAGGGGACCTTGTCAGGAATCTGTACAAAATTCATGATACAAGAAATTTGTATAAATGAGAATCTGGGACAATGAAGAATGGGGGTTACATTACGAAAAACTTTTGTACCAAGTAATCAAAATGAATCACATACCGGAGGCATCCTCAAGTAGAGGATAACAAAGTTTAGTCACATTAAATTTATAATAAACACATGAAACATGTCAAATGTGCAGCTACATATCCTGACCATTAACTTTTCTGGATGCATGAATAAAACGTGAGCAATGGGAACAAAACAGTCTTCTGCTAACCTGTTTAGCTGGATAGATGATTTTTTTCTCTCTCTCTCTCTCTCTTTTTTTTTGCCTGCAGCTTCAATCTTTCCACCACTTACCTTCATCAGGATCAGGGTAGTCCTGATCTGCGACAATCTGGAGTGCTTTAGGATTGCACATGCCATTCCTAACACCTGGACAATGATCCAATTCCATCTGGTGACTCTGCAGAAGAAAGAAAGATTGAAAAATTATTAAAAGAATGAAAAAGGCCTGCAAATGAAAAACCAGTAAAATAAGTCACCTAACTTTTGGAAATACACTGTGCCAGAGCTGGTGTATTTATTCATTAAAACCTGATGATCAACAATAATCTTTCAACAAGCACTCATGAATATTTTGCCTTCCACCCGACCAATCATTTCCATCAATATGTAAATGCCATTGATGATATTTACATCCATTGATGATATTTACATCCATGTGCATTCATTTTAGCACGTGGATGACATGACAGCTGGGAGGCTGTGGATGGTGTTTAGCTGCTCAGGAATAATAAATGGAGGAGACCAAAACTTCTTCCTCACTTCCCTATGAGATGATGGTTTCAGAGCTCAGGCTGCAAAGTAGACTCTCAAAATATGTCTGAACCAACATGTTCTGCTCAGGAAGGCATTCAAGCACCACAGACTCATGAGCTAAAAGGCCTGTCAGCCTTCCAATTCTACACAGTGATTTATTTTTACATGTTGCAATGACATTATGAGACACATAATACTTTGCTTTGGAAGGAAACAAGAGCAGTATTTTTCAAATCGGGTTAAAATTTATACATTCACTCCATAATGGTCTCAAGATGCTTTTCACTTCAAGATTTTGATTATAGAACCCATAGAATTTAAAGACGAGCAAATGAAATAAAAGTTAATGTAATAAAACCAGTTAAATGTTTCTTTCTACTGTCAGTCAATTCAATTTTCACAGATAGGAAACAGAAATAATTCAAACAGGCATCCACCCAGTCTCCTTTTCTGGATTTTAACACACTTTGTTTTGCATTCTTTTAAATGCATCGCACTTTAAAGTGGTTAGGGATCATATTCCTTGGCATATAAAGATTCTCCAGGATAGATTTATACAGAGGGGACTGCAGCAGCTTGAAGGATGGAAACTAATAACATCAGCACAGCATGCATATCATTTTGTGCACAGAAACTTGGCAAGACTAAGAGTGTTTTTAGTGGAATGTGACTATGCTAATACTTCCTCCTGTGAATAGCTCCTCTTCACTGTGTAATCAAGATCTCCACGCAGCGATCTGAGATGGCTTTTCACAGAGCTGCTTTCAAAAACGAGATTGTCTTCATTATTATTAATTTTATGAAGATAAATTGCCTTGGAGTTTAGTGCTAATTACTGTCCCTGTCATATAGCCCAAGAAGGGGAGGTGTGGAATCTTATGCAACAGAGTATCGAAGATACAGGCCACCACCTTTACAGAGTGAGGAAATGCCTTCTAATAACCACAACAGAAATCTTGAGCTAAAATGTCTCTAGTTGCAATTACCTCACAACAGAACACAACACATATCTTCCCTTTATTTTAAACTCCAATTACATTACTTTTATGTCTGGAGACAACTTGAAGCTAAATAGTGCCATTTCTCTACTGTGTTTTACAAGATGTCAACAAGCTTACATGGCTGACAAGCATGAAAACCCACATGTGAATTTTGGCACATCTGGGCTTTTATTTCCTTGTTTTGCAAATAAGATTTTTTTATTGAAATGCTACTGAAATAACTATTAAAAAGCACATATGGAAATCAATTTCAGTCTCAAGAAGTTTCTGCCCTGACGTCACCTACAGAGGAAAGAAAACTCACTAACCTTGATTCCTGTTATCACTTGACAGCAGGTCAGATAAGCTCTTGGATCAAATTTAAGCTACTTCAGCCTAAAATCACCTGCCAAGTGTTCAGCCATGGGCTTAGGCTGAGCTTACTGTCCAAGACAGCTTTGTCCTGTGGGTCACACTGGATGGCAGCAGCACCTGGGACAGGAGCCCTGACACTGCCCCTCCACGCCCTGCCCGGGATGACTTCTTCATCATAACTGGATTTATGACCTCCTCAGGATTTATCTCTAAATTCGAGCCCCAAGATGCTCTGACCAGTAACCTGAGGAGATCAGCCTGATGAGCCTGAAAGCCATCCAGCAGCTTGTGGAAAACCACCACACTAATAACAGTTCATCCCCTCAAAAAACAGCAATTTTTGAAAATGACTGGTTTTGTTCTCTGACCTTAAAAGTGACGAGAGAAAGAGGCTGGAGACATCTGAAACACAAACCAACCCCACAAAACCCTAATTCATGTTGTTTCAGTCAAAGAGAAGTCCCACAAGGCTGTCTGCATGAGAAGTGGGGAATGTGGAAACCCCTGCTGCTTTTAGTGCCTTTCTATAAACTACAGTCAGCAGAACTGAAGAGTATTACACAACATTTTCTGCGTAAACATAGTTTGGTAACTGCTAGGTAAGAGAAATAAAAGTTAAAGGAGGAAATACTTCTTTCCATTCTCTTTTCCTCTCTCCCCTCATTCCAATATGAAGCTGATCGATAAATCTTAGGGCTTGCTTAGGTAAAAAATTAAGAAAGAAAGACTTTACTGAGAAATCAGTGTCTGGGTACAGGTGTAAATATTATTTTAGTTCAATACTGAACCAAATGCAGCACAAATCACCAACAGTATGAAAATAACTACCATTTAAACAGTATTGCATGCAGATAAGTTACTCTGTACACCCCTGAGACTCAGGGGATTGAAAGTAAAAAACATTGATCTGATGAACCACCTTCCTAATTCTTTGGGTTTTTAAACCCAAAGGATTTCTTTAAGGTGCTCTATGCAGTGAACACTTCAGTTTTATGAAAAGCCCACCTTGTATATTTACAGGGGTTTTAGATATATCTGTTTAAAGGTGGTTTTAGAGATATCTATTTAAATAATGGAACACTTATTTTTCTCACAGTTTGAGAAAACAAATGTGCAGTTTCATTAGATATGAAAAATGAGACGAAATGACAAACACCACATCTATCACAACCCCATTCAGTTAATTAAAATCAGATGCTCAGCTGAGTAATTTTAATTAGCAGTACTGGACACATTTTGAAGTTGTTTGGAATCAGGGGTTTTTAATAATTTATCCTCATTTCTTGGAACTCAGAAGTATATTTCACTCTTGGACTTAAATGTCTACACCCATAAATTTTACACATGAAGCATGAATTATTGTAAATGTTTGTTCACAATTAACAAGTGGCTAAATAGGAGTGGAACAGGGCTAGGAGTGTGTTAACTGCAGCTCTTCATTCGAAGCTTGGTGGAGTCAGAGCACATTATTTTCTTTGTTCTTAATCAAATCTCAAGTGCAGATCTCCTGTAAAAGCACTTTTTTGGTTTTCAGATGAGTTAAAGTTGCACTTCAACTCCCTTACAAGATTCCCAAGGGACTTCATAAAGTTGTTTTTTCATCCAGAGTGGTAGCTGTACTTTTGACCTCAGCAGGCAACAAGAATACTGACTGACTTATTTTTCTGAGAGGGAGAAATGGATATTGCTTGATGCTCTGTTAATTGAGAATTTGTAATCTTATAAAATATAATTTCTTGAGAACAGGAGATACGAAGGCACAAAACCCTTTGTCTTCAATAATATAGGTACCTATTCATGTTTTGATCTGGTAACTGCTCATTCTCAACACTAAATTGTAACCATTTCTCACAGCTGTCTTGAATGACATATATCCTGCATTCTTAGCTGAGTTATACCTAGCTCATAACCACCTAATATAAACCAAAAATGGTGCTAAAATGGCTAATTCAAGTACTGGAGGCTAGAAAATGTCCCCAGGGTTTCCTGTTCAAGCTTGGTTTACCTCCAAGGCACCATTAAATACTGTTAATTTTTAATAGGCTACTAATATCCCAATTTTTTTCCCACTGAGTGCATTATTGGGGAGTCATTTTCCCATTCTTGATTTCAGTTCAAGTGAATGTTACAGAGGTTCCAAGAAAACAACGCAGAGATTAATGCTAAAAGCATCAGAATACCTCCCTCAGCCTGAAGATCCCTGATTTCTTTCTCATTATCCTCACATCAGACCAGGCTCAAGCACAAAGGGTTTGTCAGGGGTGTGCCACC
The DNA here is from genome assembly GCA_013399915.1 of Illadopsis cleaveri. Lineage (NCBI taxonomy): Eukaryota > Metazoa > Chordata > Aves > Passeriformes > Timaliidae > Illadopsis > Illadopsis cleaveri. The sequence continues at coordinate 81,850 of VXBB01015107.1, forward strand.
ACGTGCAGAATTTTGCAGCCTAATGCAGTGGATGAAACAGTATATTCACTGTTTACACAATCCCCAACGCTGGTTGAGTGCTGCCGCTGAGATTCTCGTGCATAATTTTGGTTTAATAGTCAATCTTGTTAATATTTTTTATAGGGGCAAAGTAAAGTGCCACTGTATTAGTCTGCCTGCATGAGAGCTCAACCTGAAAGCACAATGTTCCACTTTTTCTCGTGGAACATCTGTGGAGTATAATTATAATTATAATTAAGCACATCTTGAATATTAATTATTCTAATGTCACTGATGTAATGTCCTAGGATACACTGAATCAGTTCTATTTCAAAGTACTGTTTTATTTAAGAGCTTTGCCAGATGTTCTCATCATTTCACTTGGATTTTTCCACCAGGAAAACAGTTGCTGAGACTTGTGAATCTTCTGCCTTTGCCAACTGTCAAGGAAATAATTTCATCCCCAAAGAGGAGGCAAAATCACCAAGGGTTTTTTTTTTGTGTGTGTGTGTGTGTGTGCGTGTGTGTGGGTTTTTTCTAAGGAAAAAGAGAAGTGATGTTCCAGAAACATTTGTGCTGCTGTTGGCTTAGAGATGATTTTGCTGAGAACAACACAATTATTGCAATCTTGGGCAACAACGAGCCCTTTTACTCATTCAAGTCACCACCTTAGCTTTTCATTTGCATCTTATTTTCCACCATACCATGCAGCAGAAATTCAACGCAGCTGGCTTCAGTGTTATAGACATTAGAAATTACTATTTTGAAGGACCATATCCTTAACCAATACCTTGGGTATTTTTGCTGTCTAGAGTGATCATACTCCAGAAAAGAGCACCTGGGGATCCAATCTCTCCTTAATCAACAACTTTTGTAGTAGTGGAAACTCAACAATTGCTGAAACTAAAACATATTTTATAATTACTGATTCTGATATTCCCAGAACACTGAATCTCAACTCACTTGCATTACTTCACAGCTGAACTACTTTAAACATGTCATTTTAGCCTATTTGTAAAAAACAATAAAAGAAAGGCCTTCTTATCAAGGTTCAACAGTGACAGTGAATGACTGAAACATCAAACCAGGCCTCAGTTAGAAGCCTATTTGCTTGACATATTTGTTCTGAAATAGTTCTTTCAAAGAAACTACTTCAAAAAAGAAATTGCTGAATACCGTAGTAATTAAGGATTTGATCTCATAATGTGGCAAGTGCCTTTCAAAAAACAGTAAGTTTTTTATTATGCATTGTTCTCAGCAAGAATACAGATTATTCTACAGAGTGGGTTAGAATGTTTAAAACTCACATAAGCTCAACATGGACTTGACAGGTTTGGGAATCTTGGGTTGGACTGAAATGACCTCCAGACACCCCTTCCATAGGCTCATCCATAGGTAAGCAGACTTTTGATTGGAAAAGGTAACAATGGGCACATTTTTTCATTTAACAATAGAATACTAAGCAGTGCTTGTCAAGCCTTAACAAATTCCAGTGTCCTCTTGCCAGCTGATGAAGAGAGAAGAAAATTAATTCCATTACCTCTACTAATAGAACACTTTTGCCAGAGAGTAACTCCAAACAAATGAGCACATGAAAAAAAGCTATCAGGATTTACTGGGCTGCTCTTTATAAGGCAGACTTGTGTTCTATACCAATGCCATAACTTTCAGGCAGGTCTGACCTTGCAATCTTACAAGCTGCACTATCAAAATCCATTTTCCAGTGACTGATTTGCAGAAGTTCACAGAATTACCAGCGAGGCTGGGCACCAAACCTGCAGGTCCATGATTTCAGTGCTCTGTAACTGCTCCCTCCCTCTGGGGGACTTTGCAGCTGTCCTCACATCAGCAAAACAGATGGGAACATTTTTTATCTCAACAAAGCAAGTGAGCCTATAGTGCAGTTGCTTCCACAGAGAGCAAAGGTTCCCTTTAATGGGCTTACTGCATCCTCATCTCCATAATTAATTCTGTTAATCAAGAGGCTGAAGTTTAATCCTGCATCCTCTTTTTTAGTCTAAACCAAAGACTGATGGCTTCACATCTCATCAAGGCTGACACAGGTACTGCTGAGCAAACCAGAAGTTTCCACCAACACTAACAGTTCTGCTTTCACCCACAGGAAGGAAGATAATTAAGGAATGAACATTAATTCTCTCACAAATTCCCTTTTTTTAAAAAAATATTGCCTTGCCCTGAAATACATTAATCATCAAACCTTATCATTCTAGTCAACAACACTCATGATTTGAAATGTGTCCTACCCTTCAGCTGAACATTAAAGCAAACATAGGAAGTAATTTCTAATTATAAAAAACTTGAAGAAACAGCAAGTCTCTTTCTTGTTAAATACACTTAATATTAAAATATATTTTGTTTTTTTCAGAGGAATTCATATCCTCAGATCCTTCTGTTCTCACTCTCTGAACAAGTTCCTTTGCAAGTGCTACTGTGTTCAGCTGAGGTCACTATGTATGAGTTCCTTGGCTGGCCGAAAAGCACAAAGATTGAAAATATTACAAACAGTTGCTCTAGAAACTCCCACCAAAATACCTATTTTTATATGTAAAGTGCTGATAATTTTTCTTTCCCTATCAGGAACATATGCAAATTACACTTTTAAAAAACCCAACAAATAAATGTTAGATAACTGTAAATAACACTTGTGTGCATCCTCTCTTGTGTGACACTTTACTCTCAAATGTTGGCAGTTTGGTGCATTTTTTTAATTTCATGCATTATTAAGGGTTCCTGATATGTAAAACACTTAAAGGGGTGCCTCTGACAAGACAGCCCTAATAATAAAGAGCAAACACCTAAATACATGGCACAGCCACAAAGAAATACAATTTAACTTATGAATTAACATGTGTTTTACTACATGTTTTAACTCTGAAGCTTTAGAGTTTCATAACCATCATCGTTTTATCAAAATTTCCCAAAGCATTTGTGCATTTTGCACCACAAAAGCTGATAAACAACCTCTATTTTCTAAATGGTACTATTGACCTGCTTCTACCCACAAAAGCAATCTCTTATTTAATGTGATCCCTCACATCAGGCAGGCTCCACTGAGAAATGGAAAGGAATCTACCTTTGCAAGCCTGCCAGTAAAATATATTTGGGTTTGGACAGTGCATGCTATAAACAAGATAATTTGTTCCTCATTACCTTTATCCCACTCAATACACTCTCCTTTGTTAATTACAACCAACGTGCCCCTTGTTGCACAGTTCTTTTTTTTNAGAAGTAGAGGGAAATATGGCTAAGCAGTCAGGCTGAGGGAAAAACAGCTAGGAGATGATCCTTGAGTATAGTTCAACATGATCAAATTCTTATTGATTTCAAATTGTCAGAGGTTGACAAACACCCAAAGTCCCTGTCTCTTGCCTTCTGATTTCATTACTTAATGTACCAGGCTGAGTGACAGTTTTTTAATGTGCTTGCTTGCTGCCATCACTGTTGGACACAGAGCAAATACCTCTGGAGTTCTTTTTAATGGAGTCCTAATGAAAATGGAAATAGAATGTGCTAATGAAAATACTTGTTTATTAAATGAAGGCGCGTTATTATGACTTGAAATAAGTTCTCTCAAACAGCCCAAGAGGAAAAGCAGGTTCTAAGTTTCTGTGTGATCTTGCAACTGCTATTCTCTTTACTTCAAGGGTAAAAGTGGAATCTTTCTTACGGAAGGCAAAAAAAAAGTCATCTTGTGCACCACCGGAAGATGCTCCAGCAGCAGCTGGGTCACACTTCATCCATCACCCTCTGCTGCAGCAGATCCTGTGGGTTTGGCCCCCTGTAGATCTGCCAACCCTTCCAGGGACACTGCTGAGGACTGAAACAAGGAATTAGGAGCCATAAAAAATTGTCCTGAGCACACAGAGCAAACTTCACGGGATTTCATTGCATTTTCTGCTACAATCCACAGATGGCAGCTCCCATTTTTAGTTCAAGACTGCAGAGCTCACTCCTCCACACAGGAATAAAAGTTACTCCAGTTGGAGCAATGCAGTTACTTTATGCAATGACTGCTTCAGCAAACTGGAGTTTATTTTGTGATAACCAGTGGAAAGTTAAGCAAAACATAAGCACTAAGGACAACAAATTTCAAATGCTGATAGATTGGGCTGAATAAGCAACAGTACTGCACACAGCAACTGTGATGCAAGCATGGGGTTTTCACTTTCCTGGATATCAGACATCTATTTTTGCTGAGCACTTTCTCAGTGTGGTTAATATTCATGCCTCCATGTGAAAATTCACAGGACTAAAACCATGCTGAAGTTTTGCCCCCATTATTTTTCTAAACAGAAAGTCATTTGGAACAATTTCTTTCAGCTCACAAAAAAAAATCCCATGTGGTCAATAAATATATATATAACCTCTATGAAAAGAGGGTAAAAACAAAATAAAATATTAAAAAAAGAGTAAAAGTAAAAGAGATTTTTGTGCCTGTCTAGCAGCAAAGAGGACAAAAAAGGACTGATTTTTTTTTCCTCAATTATTATTATTCTTTAATCTAGTCTTTAAATATAATAATCCAGTATTTTATTTTCATCATGGTGAGAAACATCTAGAAATTTTCTCATATTTAAATGAACATGGCTGAGCATATTTAATCAAATAGAGGGGAAATACTTCATGAAAAAATAAGTATAGCTGAAGATACAAACGACTCAATCAAAAGTCTAAAAACGTTGACAAAGAGCTGGAAACCCAGCACACAATCTGAGTCATGTAAGAACAAAGACCTTATGATTCAACCTCAAAGAATTAATCTTAAATAAAAAGTGAGTTACCTGAGATAGCAAGTTTGACAGCCCATGCTGTCAGGTCTGACACTACATAAATTACTGTAACCCAAAATGAAAAGGGTATCTTTCAACCTTCACTTGCTTAAACCTTGAGCTCTTATTAATTTCTTAATAATGTCTGTGAGTTATTTCTATAGAAAATAACTGATCTAGATATAAATATACTGTATAGATACAGATATAGATGATATAAATAGATGATATAGATTAGATATGGATTAGATAGATAGAGATAGAAATAGAGATAGATACAGATAGATATAGATATAAATATAGACATAGATATAGATGATATAGATAGAGATGATATAGATATGGATATAGATGGATAGATATAGACATAGATATAGACATAGATATAGATATAGATATAGATATAGAAATAGATATAGATATAGATATAGATATATAGATACAGATTAGACATAGATATAGATAGATATAGGTAATGACTGATATAGATAACTAATCTTGCTCCAAAAAAAAGAAAAAAATCCAAATAAACCTCAAAAGCAAACAACCCAAGCCAAACCCAACATTCTAACTTTCGTTTTTCTGCTTTTATTTTTTGTGGAGAGTCTCAAAACTTCCCCCAAAGTTTGCAGAACTTGCAAGTGAAGGGCAGAGCAGCATGTGTCTTTCTGCAGTGACATCCAGGCAGGAGCCCAACCCTCTGTTTCTTGCCAAGAATTGAGAGGATTTGGCCGTGTGAGAACCCTGCAGCGTGGAGTGAATTCAATCTGCACTCAGCTTTGTGAAACTGCTTGCACATCTTCCTGCTGCACGGAGATAGGGGTGCACACTGAGTGTTTAATCTGCATTCCAATGATGAAGCCCTGCACAACAAGGCTTTCTTTGAATCACAAAGGTGGAGAGTTGTGGTGTCTCCTCCAGGCAGCAGCTCATTTTCTCCCCTCTGCCTCTTAAAAGATCAGCCCAAGTAGTACTGAGAAGTTCAAGACCATTAACTCCTCTCTGGGAGCATATTTCAAATTAATGCAGCCCTGCTGCTGCCTGGTGGCAGTGGGCTTTGGGCAGTGTGAAATGCAGCCCAAGGCTTACACCAGCAGGGAGTACAAACCAAGGAACTTACTCCAAATTCCAGAAAAGCTACTGAAAGTGATTGGTTTTGTATTTATTTCGCAGCACACCTCACAGTAACTTTGCCTCAGAACATAAACCTGTTGTGTGTAATCTTGTGCAAGACACTTGAGTACTGGATTGTCCCTCAGGATCTTCCCACATGCTTCAATCCCTGGCCTAGGGAATACTAGAGGATTAAACTCAGTCTGAAATGACCCTTAGATACACAAAATGCAATTTCAATACACAAGGCTGGATCCCAGATTTTTCTCATGGTTTAAATTAAGAGGACTTTGTTTTACTGTAGAATTTGAAGTTTCAGAAAGGAAGTTTTCACTAAAACAGATTTTGCTGGAAAAGGCAGTGATATTTGAGACTGAAAGGAGCAATCAGGATCTTCCAGACAGAGCTGATGTGCAGCAATACATACAGCAGGCTTCAGTCATGACTCTCAAACATAGCCTACAACTTGGATTTAACACACAGTGCCAGGCACAGAATTGAATATAATTACCCCCAGTAAAAGAAAAATCTGTCCAATCCCTAACAATCAATTCCAGTAATCCAATAAATATGCTCTTCCATAAATCTTATTTATAAAATTAACTTCAGCTTGTCTGTCCATAAGTCTCTGTAACAGGGACTGAAAGCACCCAGAACAATAATCAATATGCCACGTTGCCAAGTTAGATGCAGGAAATGAGTAGATATTTTCACATATCATATGAAAAACATCCTGAAATATGCATAAAGTCCATATGAACCAAGAGGAAATATAGACAAAAATAATGAAATGCGAATAGATTCTGAAAGTGAAAGATATCCAGTGTACTCAAAGAATCAAAAAAACAATCTATGTGGTGGGAGAAACATGAAGAAAAACATCCTTACAGCCTACAACTCCTGCCTCAGGAAAGGCTGGAAAAAATGCCAAAATAGGAGCAGGATGAACTGTGCTTTGAGGGAACTTTTCCTGCTCTGTTCCTAAGATTTTGACAACTTTTTTCCTTTCATTGCTCGCTCACATTTTTTCTGGAGCTCCTGCATTTTTGCGCTGCCTGCTCCCTCACTTGTTCTGCTCCACTCACCTCCCCTGTACTTGACTCTGCCTAACTGCCAGGACACTGCCCCTAAATGCTCATTTTCTCCAAAATAAGTTCACAAACTGTCTCAAAGAAGCTACTAGCTTTAGCATTGAAACACATAATCACAGAATGATTATCTGCAGGTGCTTTTATTGAAGAGCTCTGGGAATCAGAGGTACAGGGTACAAACCAAAATCTGACTCCAACATGGATTCGAGATGGACATGTTTTTATACTCTTTTGTTATATAACTATATATTAATTATTAAAGTCGTATTGTTCTATTGTATGCATTGATCTTACCCAAGCATGAATTCTCGTAGTCTTCATCAGGCCCCTCCTAAATATGGTTTCTCATGATTCTTGTTAAGATTAAACAATAATCATATTCAATTACCAAACAATCATTACATTTAACAATCATTTCATTTATCATATGATGATTATTCAGGTGCAGTTTCTTCTGTCTATGATCTAGTAAAGACTAAACTTCATTCCCAGGGCCCACTCAGCCCTGATTCCCTTTCCCAGGCCTACCTAGGCCCAACCTTTCTTTCCACCTGCCCTGAATCTATTGTATACTATTCCCATGATTTTAGAAACCTTTTAACCCTATGCTATCAGTACAGCACAGGTACTTTGACTCAAGGGAGCTGCCTGCAGGACAGAATTCTTCTCCTCCCGCGTTCCTGCAGCATAGCACCACACATAATTCACTCACAGAAAACCAGAAGGACTCTGCAGGCAGGGCAGTGCTCTTAGTCAGTCCTTGGATGAACAGACTGCGGTTAATCTGAGATAACATCCTTTGGAAAGACCTCAGCCACCAAGTCCTGGTCCTGATCCTGCTCCTGAACACACAAGAAGCAGCAGCAGCAGCAGTGCTCTGTGCTGAGCTAACCATCAATGCCAATGGGGACACAATTAATGCTCTGCACAATGTCCCTGGGAATGGCAGCCTACGTTTCTGGAGGAAAAACGTTTAAACTGTGAACTCTGTGCAGTCTAATACACAGAAAAAAAAACAAGTGGTCCAGAAATCGTGGACAAGCTGGTGAACGTTCATGTCTGCCCTGTAAATACCTCTAGAGATTGGTACGTCTGTGTTTGGATCCTTACACAGTTTTAAAAACTGTCCTGTACAGGTCACCAGAGACCAGCAAAGTTTAGATCTGATCAGTATTTACACAACATCCAGAAAAACAAGGGTAGTTTCCAAATACTGTTCTTTCTGGGGATGCTAAGGAGTAAACCCCACACCTTCAATTTGTGCTCAGCTTTGAGGCTTATCCACAGTGATTGAAGTTGAAAGTAAACATGAAAATGAATTTAAATTGTAAGAGGGGCTGTCAGGACTTAACCCTTACTCTGATTGTGCGTTTGGGTTGGAAAGGGTGCATTTACAAGACGCGGAGATAACAAAATCTGCTCCTTTATCCAGCCTCAGCTAATATGGAAAACAAACTCCATGTGCTGCAGCAGCCACAGAGCATACAAGAGTACAAACAACACAAAAACGTTTTCTATGTTTTCCCTTTGAGTGAATTTCTTCTCTTATATATCTTGAGTTGTTCTTGTTATCCTTTATTTGACTTAACATGAAGATGCCTGGAAGCAGCAAAATATTTTCTCTTCCTTATTCTACTGTCAGCAGCATTTCTTTGACCTTATCAGCCAAATTTATGTTGAAAATTTTCTCAAGCAGTATTCTCTTGTGAGCTGCTATAATGTGCGTCTTTATATTATCTGGTGTAATGTAGATATGTGAGGAATTTCTTAATTATTAATTTTGTCCTGTTTTAAAAGTATATATTAAAAATTGAAAGAAATCCCTGGACACAGACGTCTGCGTTGCACTTTATAAATAATACCAATAAATAAATATTAATGCTTATATTTCATTTATATTTCAAGATTAAGGCTATGAAGTTTGAGAGTCCTAATAATTAAAGTTAAAATTGCCTAATGCTTCACACTAAAAACGTTATGGTAATTTCTCAGGTTGAAAGTATGAGGAGCTGCTGCTTGCAACACCATACCATAGCAAGAATGAAACAAAGCACCTCTGATTTTATAAATCAATGAAAAAAGAATCATGTAATGACATTTGCATCCTTTTAAAAGTGATCTAGTGGCAGCAGAGGTCCACAAAGCTGTTATATTACAGTTCTTAAATTTAAATATTTTAATAATATTTTTGTTAGGCTGCAAAAGGAAAAAATGTATAAATCCGGACATAGAAGTCTTTAAAAAATTATAAAGCTGCACAAATTCCATTTGTAAAAATCTTAAAAGCCCTTCCTTAAACAGCATTAACATGATTTCACTGGTGTTACAGAATTCATTTGAGCCAACTTAGTCTTTTTGCAAGGGCCAATGGAAACTTGGTGCAGTGAATCTCACATTTCCCGCCCCTGGAAATAAAAACTTTCTTCTCACATGAGAAAATTACCTGCAGTACAAAAATGTCAATCTACAGCTAGCAACTGCCTCCCTCCAGCACCACATCTCTTGCAGTCCTGTCTGAGCACAGGAATAATCCACGATTTTAAAAGACCTGTTCAAAGTCTAAAGCACCTCATAAAAAGGAGTAAAAAGGGGAAAAAAGGTGTTCAAGGACCCATCCCCTCCCTCCTGAGAGGCCTCTCCAGGGAGACAGGATCCCAGCTCAGGGAATGCAGGCTCAGAGGAAGCACTTGAANCTCTGAGTTGCTCAGGCCATATCTCAGGAATGAGCCAGCTTTGGTCTCAGTGAAAATCTTTTCCTGCTCTTGCCAGAAGCCTTTTCCTTTCCCAGTTCCCCATGGCAGGGGCACTGCAGAGCTCACCTTCCAGCTCCGAAACTGGCACCTTGTCTTCATCTCATTCCAGGAGGAATTAGAGCTCTGAAAGTCAGCTTTCTGAAGCTTTTCCCTGTGCTTCAGCTCAGCACAAAATTATTTTTCTTTGGTGTGAAATTTAGGAAGACTGGTTGGGAACCTGTGCTGTGCCATGGGGAGTCCCCACTCCACTGACAATTCTGAGTATTTTTGTTTTGACTTCTGATTTCTCTTTTGCTTTACTCTTCTCTCATCTGTTTGTCAGGATAACCTCTAAAGAGAGCCCATAGGGAAGCTGCAAAGAGGAAACTGAAGGATAAAAGTCAAGCTTCCTAGTCCACAGAGCCTGAATTTTGTTTCGTATGGAAATCTGTGGCCGAAGAACAGTCTTGTTGTGACCCCTGAAAGAGAGACAGGAGTGCAGGACCTCATGAGGAGATCTGAATTGCTCTGTGCAGCTGGGCTGAGCTGACATTGTTACCTAGTTAGAAGGAGGGAGCCAGAACCACTGGAGTAAAAACAACCTTTATGATGGATGTTTGACTTCACAAATAAAACCTCTTGAGTGAAGGAAAACTGCTTTGCTGTGTCTCAGCATAGATTTTGCCCCCTTGCTCTCCAGGTACTACTGGTGGAAAAGGACTTTAAGATTAAGTAGACAATAAAGTTTCCTTCTCACTTTGAAAGCTGGGGGAATAGGTTTCCCTGGCAAGGCAGCAGCAGAGAGGCTTTGGAAAAAAAATAGAAAAAAAATAAAATCCAGCCACATGGCATTTCTTGCAACTCCCTCAGCTGCTGTGGCATGGACTCACCCATCTGTTATCCGACAACACTTTCACTGCAGCTCCAAATTGTACAGGGTGGAGATTATTCACATGTCAGCTGGGACTCGGCTTTAGTGCAGCCTGCTCAGCCATCCTGGCAAAGCATTTGTCATGAAACATTTGGGAGATGAGTTTCTATGGCCTGTCAATTATGATGAAAGAATTGGAAACTGACATGTTCCTTAAAACATTACTTCAAAGAGGGCTTTCTTTTTTAACTTTATGTGGGTTTGGTGATAAAAAAAAACCCCAAACCAGTGGAAAATATAAAAGTTATTTTACTTCTACAGAGCTTTTAAAAGTCCTGCATGAATTCTTCAGTACCATGCCCCATATGTGATGCTGAGGCACGAATTCTAGGAGCTGTGCTGCAGAACTGGGGCCACCCAATGTCACCAAAAAGACCTCACAATGTCACCAAAAAGACTTCACCTGCCTATCCCAGCACTGCTGGGTTCTGCCCCACAGCCAATCCTTAATATGCACCATATTTAACTTGATCATTTCTGCCCTGGTAACTGAAGAAGACATATGAATCCCACAAAAGATTTCTTGCTGTTATATCATCTTTTCTTTCACAAATATTAATCTTCCCAGTGTCCATTATTGATTTCTGTAGAAAAGATGGAGAAATTAATCAGCAGCATCAAATTATGCCCATAAGCAATGACGATGGGAAGAAGAGTTATTTTAATTTTGATGTACAATCATGAAGAAAATATTTTAGCCAGATAGCATCAAACTAAAATAAGCAGAATCTTGAGATATTGAAGAAAAAAAAAAAATCCTCCTTGAAATCAAACCTTCCCATTTGATACATAGTGCCCACAGTATTCCCCACCTGCATTTCTGCTTCCCAATTAATAATTTGGGTTTGTTGCTGGGCAAGCTGCCAGCGCATACAGTTCCCACTATAGGATTGTGCTGCTCTTGAGTGAAAGTGACCTAAAATGACATTGAACAATTCTTTAACCATAGTAGGAGATATCAGAGCAGCCCATAGCAAACACCAGAAACAGCCACAAGAACACAGGTAAACCTTGGAGGGACCAAATTCAGAACAGATTGGACATTTGACCTCTCCTTTAAAACAACACTGTCTTTTCATAAATATATATTTGTATATTATACACATGTATTAAACCTTTTGTTTTTTTTTCTCTATAAATAAAAATAAGATACGGTGGCAAGTATTGTTTATTAGTCCTGCCAGCTGGACTCAAATATGCTGCATATGTCAGCACAAATCTGTGACTGGGGACGTGTTCAGCTGATATTTCACTCAAATAAACATTCCTGCTTGGGAAATACCTAAAGCAAGCCATTTGAAATATAGCATTACCTTTCACCAAGCTAATCCTTGACTGAAAAGCAAGAGATGACATTGTACAGCTGATGTCTCAGTCAGCTTGAAAAATCATGAAAAATCAGGAAAATGTTGTGTCTTCTGCAGTGTTTGAAGAGTGGCACACTGTGAACCAAACCTGAAACTTCTCAAGCTTCCCCATCACCCTGTGGTTCCCCCAGCACTGTCCTGGAGCTGGTTCATGAGGGTACAGCTGAAGACAGGGATGTGCTTTGCACTCTGGAGCCTCCTGCCTGCCCTTGGAGACCTTTGGGTCATGGGAGACACCTTCAGCTCTGCTGGAGAAGCAGGGAGGAAAAAACAGATGATACAGCCATGCTTTTGGATTTCAGCTTTTCTATTTTTCATCTATTTGTAACTCTGCAGTTCTTCAGTGTAGAACTCTGAACTCCACACACAGTGGGAGCTGCTGCTTCCCCAGTTTGGTCAGACACAACAATTCCTCTCCAGGCCTGGGGATCAAGGACACCTCACTGCCCCAGGCCTGAGAGATGGAAACAAAAGTGAGTTGGGGGGAGCAAACTTGGGGTGAATGACTTCATTACCTGAAGCTGTAATTGGAATATTGACTACCAATATGTAAATGGATCAAACTTATTAAAGTGTGAAAACTTGTGACCTGTGGTCCATTTTTGGGTGTAGCCCCTGGGGAGCTTTGTCTGCTCAAAATGTACCAGAAGCCCCTTCAATAAATACAACTACTTCTTACTGCCTTAATTTTGTCTGGCTCTGTTTTTAGGTAGCCCAGATAAGGCACCACGGAGGTGATCCCACATCAGCACGCCCAGATTTCGTGTGGGACCTGCAGCATTTAGGATGTCAGGCCTGAATGGGGCCGTAGCTCCTCAAGGTGCTCCGGATGAACTCAGTGACCAAACAGTTTGTACATCCCTTTGTCAGGCAACAGGAATCTCTGGGACAAACTCACAACCCCACACAAGCAAATGGCTTTTGCTATTGAGCTGCTTAAGGCCTGAACCCATTCCTGGATGTGCCCATTCCCCTGCAGTAACAGCAGACTCTAATGCCTGTAATAATGTCAGGGGCTGGATGTGCTGCATTACCCAGCCAGCAGTAATGTACAACACCATCCTACTCATTTTCAAGGCTTACTCACTTCACAACAGCCCCAGATAAACTGCAATTCCAGTCTAACAGCTGAGCTGAGCAATCAATCACTCAGAAACAAGATTCAGAGCAGTCCTGGTGAACACACAGAAGGCAATTAGATGCCACTGTTTGTAAAATAATATTGGTGGGAATTCTTTTCCCTCATCTGATTTATTTCTGTCAATCTGCAGTTTAGATTCTGTGTCATGATGAACTCCTTTGTCCTGAGATGCCATATAAATGTAATGCTGGCATTATTAAATGCCTCTGAAAGCAATTCTGAACCTCACAATTGCTAAGGAAATTGATTAAAGAGACTCAGCTAGCACTACTAATTTGCAACTGGTTATTTTTAATGACAGACTGATAAAATGAAATGCTAAACTTGAGAATAAAACTCACTTTATGTCATATGTTAACTTGTACAGAACAGATTTGCATGAACATTTGTGGGGTAAAATGAGTCCTTGGGCAGTTCAGACTATTCGGGTTGGCTGGTTTGGAAGAGATGAGAGAAAAAAATATAGTGACTGCACTGTCAAATTCCAGTGTCAAAAGTACCCATCAAAAGTCATAATCACTTAAATTTCTTTGTCAGAATAAGTTTTTGGGTTGTACTCTTAATCAACACCAGCTATTAAACTCATCTGAGAGAGTTTGAAGAGTCAATTAATATGGTATTCAAGGACAAAAGGGAGCAGGACTCAAGAAATTCAAAGTATCAAGGTATGTAGAGGTTTCCAAAAATTGAACATATTCATGGTATTGCATGTTTGTATTGTATGTACCTTTGGTTTCCCTGAGCATTCTTTCAGGGTGATACTGAACAGAAAACTTTTATAAAACAGGTTTGACTAAATTGTATATTGCCCTTCTCCTCCAAAGAGAAGGACAGGAAAGTGTTTGAAGCAATCAAAAGATAAAAATCTGCATTGATTGCTCTCAGTAAAGCAGGCTAAAATTGAATGCCTACGTCCTTACAAACACATTGGAAAGATTTCCAAAACCCTCTGAAAAGCAAGTTAAAGGCAAAGAGAAACAGAAAACTCTTATTTTCAGGGAGAACTTTATATACTCATTCCACTGAAACTGCATTGAACGAAAGTTTAAGTGATCATTCTTTTAAAATTATTTAGAATGTTATAGTAGTAGAGACGTATTTAATGCAAACACTGCAAATTAATCAGGTTTACTGACAATAAATGCACGAGACGCATTTTCAGAGCCCTGAAAACTGACTTTCTCATTTTGAAACCTCCATAAGTTCATTTACCACAGCTTAATAAAAGGTGAAATTCAGTTTCATAGTAACTCAGGAGCTTTCCAAACAAGCACATTTGAGTTTTGAGTGTTTGTACAGGGACAAAAGCACATCTTTTGAACACTGCTTTGAGAATGGGACCCAGCATTGACATTGACATTCAGAGCAGACTCCAGGGTCTGAAGGGATGTCTGGGCTGACAATGCATCATTCAAGTGGTGTTTCTTTCCTGTGGCCAGACTTGACACCTGGATACTTGGTGAACTTCACAACAGCATCTATTCCCAGTTAGGTGGGTAGAGGTGCTAAAGGAAGAAGCAGTTTTGTAGTTTATGACCTTCAGCACTGATCACAATTCTACAGAAAGTAGAGATCCAGCAGCCCAAATATTCCAGTTTTCCAATTAACAGTATGGAGATGCCCATATTGGAGAGAGAGCAGAACATTTTATGTCAGCAAGTTCTTGTCCTGTGACAAGAAATGGTATGAATCTCCTCAAATTAAAATATTTACAATCTTTTTTCTCCAAATCCACATTACTTCCAATAAAAGTGGTCCATTTTAAAAAAATAATCTTCTAAAACACCTCAATCAGATAGAATTTTCCATTGCATTTTGTTTGCACACAAAAAAACTTTGAACCACAGTACAACTGAGTTTGTCAGCATTGTGGGGTATTCAGGGGTCATTATTGTTTTAGTTGTTCACTGAGATCTAAAAATATATAATTTCATGTAAAAAAATTATCAAATGTTGGTTAGTTTAGTTTAGTGCAAGACTGGATAACATAATTTGCAGTCTGTGTTACACTGTGGGACTTATATGACATTCTTTGTAATGTCCTCACTGTTGAAAGACAAAATGATACTGAACACAAATCCAATATACATTAAGGTATAGGTAATTCCTGATTTAAGTGCACTGTTTAAATTGTAGTTAGAAAATAGTTTTCAGCTGCACTCCAACTATGACTAGTGATTCTTTTTTAAAGATTGATAGCAGAGTTTTCTCCAGAATCCATCAACTCATTAACTGGCAGTAAAATCTGGGCTACAGTTCAAAATTAGAGTGTTTAATACACACACACACCGCCCCACCCCCCAAAAAAAAAAACCAAAAAAACAAAACAAAAAAAACCAACAACATAAGCCAATATTCAAATTGAATGTAACACTTCACCATCTATCCAGGTACAAGTACAGTAAATATAACTCAACAGTCACAGGAAGAAGAAAATAACACACCTCTGTGACTTAAATGTGATGAAACAGAGAAAATTCATGTCTCTTTCCACAGCATAACTAAGGTACATTGTAGGTTTTTTTCTCTTACTCTGTAAATCTTGTGCTTATTACTTTTATAGACATACACACGCACTTCAGCATTCAAATAATAAAAGAACTACT
The DNA here is from genome assembly GCA_013399915.1 of Illadopsis cleaveri. Taxonomy (NCBI): domain Eukaryota; kingdom Metazoa; phylum Chordata; class Aves; order Passeriformes; family Timaliidae; genus Illadopsis; species Illadopsis cleaveri. The sequence goes on from VXBB01015107.1 coordinate 97,621, forward strand.
CAGCTGTGGCAACACAGGAGGGAAGAACACCTAAGTGTAAATCCATCAAGCCTGAACACTCCTCTGAGAGCACAACCACTCTGAATTACAAGAGTTGGTGCATGGAGCCTCCTCATGTCTCACAATAATCTGCTTTCACCCTCTCAGTGCAAGCCCTCACTTTTTCTGTCCCATTAACCATTCGGGATTAAATCTTCAGTTAGCAAACTTCAAATATTTTGCATTGTTATTTTTCACTAACCATAGATGTCATGGCATGGGCCATGCATAGCTGCTTGTAAGAAAATACAGAATTATTCTGGTTGATATCAAAGCAGAGAACATCTGCTGCTGTCTTTGCCCATATTCTTTCAGCAGCAACACAAATACATCATTCATGACTGGATGGAGATCCTGTGGCCACTGCAGTCCGTGTTCAGCAGACCAAAACCAACATTGATGCATTATTCTCTTTCCATTCAGGACCCTTACTTTGACCTGTGCCATAAACCCCAAAACATGGCTATTAAAAAACATTTCAGTGACCTTAGAAACAAATAGAAAATGGGTACATTAAAAGACAAAGAGAGGTTTAGCTGGTTTTGAGTGATCACACTAAGAAGAGGGGAAAAAAAAATTTCAGCTTCTAGAAGTAAATTAAAAAGTACTGTCAGTGTCCTTTGTGTGGACAGAGATTATTCTAAGAAAGGTTATGGAGCTGAAAAGCATCAGTGTCAGTTTTCAATGCACCTGGCATTTGAAATATATTTTTTCATAAGAAAATTTTAAGAAAAACAACAGCATAAAGGCAAAAAACCCCAAAAAAACTGAAATCAGCAAAGGAAAGGAGCACTGCACAGGTTCATTTACAGATAGAATGGGGCAAGATTTGTTAAGAATTCTTTAAAAATGAATGGATGTGTAATTAAGAAAACAAGAAAGGTAACAAAGAGACCAGAATTTCACTGGACATCTTGAAAATGAGTATTTCTTCCAGAAACACGCCTTGGGGAAAAGGCAAAGCCTTTCACAGTCCCTGTATACAATGGGAAAGGAGAACCAAAGGTATAAATTCATTTAATAATTAAAAAAAAAATTCTGCCTAAAATTACATTTTTTTCCTCACTGCTTCTGTTTTGTTTTTTTTTTTTACTGTCACTGTATGACAGAGAAATCCTTTTCCCCATAAATGAGAGAGGGAAAATCCATTCCCTTTTTCTTTGGAGAACAAAAGCCACAGTCCAGTTTCTTCAAAAGACACTTCCTTGCACAAAATCACCATCAAGGTTTGAGAACCTTCTGAGATTCTTCTGGTACTTGTCACTGAAGCACCCCTGAAACCATGTTTGAGCTTCTCTGTGGTTCTCAATATCCTCCCACAGCTTTACTGGCTTACATTGACCATTTCATAATATTTAAATCCTCTTTTTTCTCTGCCATGGCTCACCACAGCCACTCTTCTTACCACATTTCAGACTATGTTCCTAATATATTTTTTTGCTTCAGGTATGGGCTTTAGTGAAAAATTTACCTGCACTAATAAAACTACCACAAGAAACACTTCCATGCCCTTCTGACTCACAATGCAGGAAAGTATGACTCCATCTGACTCTTTTCTAAGTCCAAAACCTCATGAAATACTCACTAATCAGCATTTCTTTGAGGGTGGGAGCCCTGAACACAGATTCCCTTAATACAGACAATTATATTAATAAGGCAGCAGTTCCAAGCAATCCATGGAGCACTGAAGTTCACAGACATAGGCACATGAGATTTGCAGCCCTTGTCAAAGACTTTGCTTCTGGCTATCCTCAGCCTTGTAACATTTTCACATTAATTTTGGGCAGCATGAATTATCCCGCTTGCGGCATTTTAAACGTGCTTGAAAATAAATAATTAATGCATTGGACACTATTAATTAGCAAAACTCAGAAACAGCTACTGTTACAGAGCCTGAAAAGTTTTTCTAAACTTGTCAGGCTGTTAATAATAAATAGGGTGGAAATGGCCAATTAACATACTTAAATAGCAACCTTTATAAACAGTGGAAAATACCACTTTTTCTGTTCTTTTGATAAGAGAAAACCACCAACTCTGCTGCTTTCATCCCAATACTTCACTAACAGAAATGTGGATTTACACTTGTAGGTGAAGCAGACCTGTGGAACCAAACACAATATCTAACTATGACAATTCTTTTCAGATATTGGATATACTTTTTTTTTACACTTTTTACGTGGCAGTAAAGTTTGTTAAAAATAACATGTGAAGGTGAAGATCTATGACCGTATTTACTCATTCCTACAATTTTGGAAATCACAGATCTACAGTAATACAGGTTATATTATAAAATATGACTTCTCTAAGGCATTAATACAGAATAAAAATAATTTATTTCCTCATCACAGCTTTTTTCTAACAAAGACTTGCTTTTGTTGTAGCACTGGAAGTAATAAGATAAAGCCAGGTTGATGACTGGGAGTGGTCAGCATGGATTTACAAAGCAGAATGAAGGAGAGGTGCTCAGTGGATGATGGAGCTAATGTGGATCTTGACTTCAGCAAGGCTTCCAGAGCTGTCTCCCCCAAAATTCTCATGGACAAACTGACAGGACAGGAACCAGAGGAGCAGACAGCTGAGCAGGTTTAACACTGGCTGAACTGCTGGGGTCAAAGTTTATGATGACACACTCCAGCTGGAGGCCATGCTATTATATCAGTGGAAAATCAACCTCAGTAGTGTGGTGTCAACAGGAAAAAGGAGAGGGGAAGATGCAAAACCAGGCAGCAGCACTGTTCCTTCACCTTCCTTCCTCATAAAAACAGAGAGGGTAAAAGAGAAAATTATACAAAATTGACTGCTGTAGCGTTTGGGTCTTATCAATATTCATCTTGAGGTGACCAAGACACAGACAGAGCTCACACACAGCCCTGGTACAGCATAAACCATCTACTTGACAGTCAACAAAAACAGCAGTACCCTGAGCTATAATATTGTTGCACTGCCAGTTCATTTATTCATGAACTGCAGAGGAAAATAAGCACGTGGAATGTGTATAAATTTTCAGTTCAGAAGTTACTGCCATCAAGGGAGAGCCCTAAGTTATGCACTACCTTTATAAAAAAAAGTTTGTGGTTTGTTTCTTTTTCCCCAGGAATGCTGCAGCCCATCTAATGAGCACACCCCTTAGCCTTTCTCTTTTGGAACAAAGCTTCCTTTTGTTGCTGGAGGCTCACACTCAGCTGACATGTGCACCAGAAACAAAACTGCTCTAAAAGTTTGGAAATAAGTATGTTTGATTTACTCCCTCCATTTTTTTTTTCCTTTTTCCTTTTTCCAAATACCAAGAGTCCATCTGCTTCTTTATCTCAGTCCTCATTGGCTGCTCTTGTCTACATTTGGCCATGCAGTAAAACCACTTTGCACAGCAGAGGAATCCACTAAAGGACACAGATTTAAGATAAAATCAGATTTTTAGGCAATAATCAGACAATAAATACTATCCTGGAGGGTAATACAGCCCAGAGGGCAATTATGTTTTCTTTATACCATTACAACACTTGCAAAGTGTAAAAACCTTGACTGGTTTATGAAAGAACAGAACAACCTGAGTTTGACAGGCAGCTGTTGTGAATAACATGAATTATAATCTTTACCTGAGCTGGGCAATTGTCAGAGCAGCCTGAACTCTGTCCTGAGATCCAGCTGTCACTGCCCACTAAATCCAAAACCTTTGGGACAGGACACTTCAGGGACCATCCAGGAGGAATCCCAGTCCAGGAGATCCTCCTCCTCCGGGTGGAATGAGGCATGCACAGGGTTGAGAAGTGGCCCAGGCCAGCTGTTCATGAAAGCTTCAAATAACAGTATGAAAACTCAATATATTCAGGCATTTTTAAAAGATATTAACTAAGATTCAATGCCTTAAGGTGCCTCTAAGTACTAACAAAAAAAAAGTTTAAACCTTTGTGTCAAGGTCAGTATTTTGGGTTTACTAGTATGTTGTGCTCTGTGTCAACAAAAGCACAATGTCATGGGTTTGGGCTGGTCTTACTATGGAAAAGAACAATGAGCTTTCATTTAAAAGATTGATTAATGAATAAATGCAATTGATTATTATGAATTACAAGTAAAGATGTTCCTACCAATATTCCTACCTTATGAAATTTAAAACCTGATCTGCTCAATCACCAAACATTCCCAATAAAGCCACACTCAGAGATTCTGAAAAACCATGAAGACTTCAAATATATGAAATCTTCAGGTTTAGTTGTAATGAAATTAAAAAATCTCCAAAAATCAATGATGACTTCAGAAAGAAAACCCCAAAAACCTAAGGGTAAAGTGCATAACTACACACTTGAAATGAAAATGTATCAGTGAATGAGAAAGAAAAGGTGCAATTTACAGTTTTTCTATGAAATTCAAAACAACCAATTAATTCAATTTAAAATATATTATACACATACTTTACCATTTTTCTTATTCCTCAATTTAGATTTCATGATGTGTTAATTATCAAAACAGGCCATGAAGTCATTTCTTGAAGTAAAGAGAATCAAAATAAACTGCTAAGAATCGTTCCTTCTATTTCCTTAGATTAAAATCCTCTTTTATTGGAGCTATCAAAATGTTACCACGCTGCTTTGTTTTCCTCTGTCAACCTCATGTGAAAACAAGCTCCAAAAAAATGTGTGGGGGGGAGAGAGAGAGAGAGATGAGGAAAACCTCTGGTGGAGCTGCCATCTGATCTGAATCCTGATTACCACCTGCTGTATCGTTTAACTGGAAACAAGACCTCAAATCTCCCTGGAGAATACGTAGCCGTGATTTAGCTAACTGATATCTGGATGCTCCACATAAATTGAGCTGGAACAACATTTTCCTGGCCCTTCCAAGCCCGGCTGATAAAGTAAGCAGTTTGAGCATTAAGGCTTCAGGTGGCTCATTACATCTCTATTGACAACACAATCTTTTATTTTTTTTTCCCCCCAAAATCTCAAGGCAGTTCCTGCACAAACCCGTGGCACCATGAACATTTGACTCCTGGGAGAAATTTGGGAGGGGAGGTCTTTGTATTCCTGAGAAAAGCACACATGGAAAACACACATTAAACCGCACAGGTACAGATAATCCAGGAGGTAGAATTGTTTCCTTGTAAAACTTGTATTTTGCAATAGGGATTCCTCAGCTCATGTTCTGTCCCGTATTTTGCAATGAAAACTACAATTCCTCAAAATATGGATCTTTAAATACAGGTTCATTTCATTTATACACAGGTCCAAAACCAGAGCGGCACAAAGAGCAAAGACAGAAGGGCATGAAAGTACAAATCACTGGAACAACCTCTTCAAAGTCTGAAATATCTTTATGCATTTTTTTTAACATTTCTTGTCAACAAGATCATCAGACATCGTGATCAGAATCAGATAAAAGAAATATTATTGAGCAGATCTTCTGCTCTTAACAAATAAACCCACCTTGTTCAGAAGGTTTCAGCTGAGAAAAAAAAAAAAAGGACATTTTTTATTCAACATCAAAAAGTCTTACTAGAAAAACAGAGGGAATGAATACTCAGGATAAAGTTTAGCTAATGAAAAACTTAACAGCCTAAAGCATAGATTTATACCAAATACCTGTAAAATTACAAAATAATGCACTGCTAAAATGTAAAATTTTTTTGCTTATGATAAAATCACTTGGAGATAGAATTTTTGTGGTACAGCTGAGCTTTTTATTTTTTTTTTCTGAACAAATTTAAAGAGCTTCAGCACAAATAGTCTCATTTTCTGAATACATAGGACAAATAAATGGAATCTACCCTCTTAAACATAAAATTCTCAAACGGATAAATGCATCTTAGAGTCAGCAACAACTGCAGAACCCACACTCCATCAAGCTGTTACCCAGTTTTTACAGAATTAGGAGATTCATTCAGATGCCTTAATACGATAATGCATTAATATAATGGAGCATTGTGTCTCAATATCACTTCGGGACAACTTGAAAAATGCAAAACAAAATTAAGTTGCAATCTAATTTGTTAAATCCCATTTAGTCAGGTTGGTAAACTCTTTTCTGCCAACATCAGCTGTTTTGGCTGCCAGTTAGTAAAACACTGCTAGGAATGCAAGTAGAGGTGAAGCCACGTGCACAACTACAAAGTACAGACCTCTGCAGTAAATAAATGCTGGGTAGAAGAAATCCTAATAAACTAGACATGAGTCAAACACTGAAATCCTCTAATTTCTCAAAAATTTTCCAAAATTTCCATCATCACAGGTTTCTTACATTAATATGATTGGTTCACTTCATATTAAACTGCTCAGAAAAATCATAAAAGCAGCATAGGTGCTCTCTGAGTAGGCAATAGTAATTGGGAATTTTCTGCTTAGGGGAAAAAATGGAGGGGTGCCGGGAAAACACAAATCTTGATGCTTCTAATAGTGCAGAATACATGAGCTTTAAGTGGATTTTCCCAGGTCTGTTTAAAATTATAATGGGTCAATTTAGTTTACTCTTATGATTTCCTCAGTTACAAAAGCTGCTTAAGAATTTCTTGGCTCTAAGCTGCAGCTCAGTGCTTTTTGTGGTTATGGCTGATAACTGAAATTGAGTGGGTTAAAACGTGTTGAATTTGTCTCAGGAGGCTAAAAAAACTACGATTTTTTTTTTTTTTTGCTTTGGTAGCCCAGAATAGCTCTAGTAATATCCAGACCAGCACAACCAAGGTGGCAGGGATGAAAACATCTCACAGAACAGCCCCTCTGAGCAGAAACCCCAAGGACGACCAGGAGCTCTGAGGAGATCCTTGCAGTGAAATGAGGAGAACTACTCCAGCACGATTACTTATTTTAAACTCATTATTAAATCATTAAATCAGTTCAGAGGGCCCATGACAGGGACTCCAGGAGTGGCACATGGGAAGGAACGAGCTGCCTGGGGCAGGAGGTGGCAGGACTGCTGCTGGCAGCAGCTTTCAGCATTTGCCAAAGTGCAGCTCGTGGTGGACTCTGTGAGACACCTGAGGAGATGGAAGGGCCTGCCCGTGTCAGAAGGGGCAATCCCACTGCTCCCAGATTCTCCTGGCCTGGCCACACGCTCATCTGACCTCTCAAGAAAGCAGTTCATCTTTCTGCCAGAAAAATAGCAATCCAGAAGGGGAAAAAAAAAAAAAGGGGACAAGTATTGGAGTTGACACAGGAGGAGCTGGAGAGGTGCCTGGACTGCAGGATGAGGGAGAGGAAGCCCAGCAGGAAGCAGCAAGCTGTGAGATGAACTTAGGTGTCACGAAACTTCACGCTTCAAGACCGAGGTTAAAATTGCTATTTGAACAATTCATTATTTCGAGCACTCCCAGGGAAATGAAACAAAAGCAGAGAACTTCATTTAAATACAGGCTGGGAACAACTGCCAAGAGGAACAAGGTCAGCATCAATTCCCCTGATCATATCCCCTTAGTGCTGTAAAGTACATGCTGCTTTTATCTTTTAACAGTCGAACTGATTAATATGACGAGCTAAAATTGCCAGCCTCCACGGGATGGAGAGGAACAGATAGATGAGAACATGTGCTGAAAATTAAAAGGTGGTGAGAAATGAGCAGGCCATTCCCCCCGAAGTCGGCAGAAGGAACAACTTCCAGCAGCCAAATTCTGAATTGTGGCTCCCAGGCTCACTGCAGAGCTGCCAATGCCGTGCCAGACATGAAGACAACCTCACTGGCACTGATGGGCCTTGTGTTCAACAAGACTTTTGGGCTGATGGAAGATAAGGCAGAAGAAATTCCATCCTTAGTCACAACATCACACCACCACCACCACTCTCAAAACAACCAGAAAAAGGAGCGAGCTCATGGATGCCACTGAGATAACTCAACCATTGGCTTCCTCTCTTTCAATTTTCTCAGCATAACCCAAAATACCTTAGTTTAATACTGGTTTTTGTCAGGAATACTGCTGAGAGCTCAGAACTTTTTCTAAAATAGATTTACTGAGAAGCTGGGAACAAATCCATTTAGATGAATTGTAAAATGAGGGCTTAGCATTCAGTGACACAAAACGACAGGCATATGCTGAAATGAATTAACCCCACTGGCTTGGATGTAATACCCGGTGTCTTTAAATGTATCATTCCTCCATTTCTAAAATTATTTAAAAAGAAAAACTCCTAAAATGTCATGAAGGTAAAAGAAGGGGGCTGAAAGTGAATTGAGCTCCTCATTCTGGTTTTGATTTCTTAGTGATCTTAGCAAATCACTAACTCATTCTTTACTTTCTGCCTCATAAAACTGAGGGGAAAAAAAAAAAACACACCTTGATATATACCTGACACTTTTAATATGAAAAGCACTTTAGAGAAGCTTTTTGACACAGGATGAAAGATTGTACTTTGCCATACAGAATAGCTGTATTACCTGACACGCTCATTATACACTGTCAGAGCCCAACAAC
>VXBB01015107.1:107509-119888 GCA_013399915.1 Illadopsis cleaveri
AGATGAGCTCAGTACTCTGGGACTCCTCACACCCACGATCTCCATCTGAGACTGCCCCGGGCCTGGGAACACATGCTAAGGTTAATTTTGGTAATTCAGTTCAAATGTTATGTATGTTTTGTGTCTAACAAGATGTTCCAGATCTCAGGACTATTTCAGGATTAATTCATTGCTGGTGTTATATTTTGTATTTTATCCATGCATTCAAAAAATACTTAATGATTATCAGAACAAACTGAAAACCCAAAGAAAAAGCTTTGTGAAGACTGTAGAGATGCACAGGAAAGCTTGGTGTGTAATCAAAGTAGGAAAAAAATTGAAAGAAATATTGACCTCTTAAAATATATTTGACTGTTCTACAGAATGCACAGCAATAAAAAATGCAGTGTCTGTTATATTATGGTAAGAGCTCATCTTGTCCCAAAATTTCTAGTGGTTAATAGTTTAGCCTTAAGGTTTGTAGGGGGAAAAAAAAAAGAAAAATTGTTTAATTTAGGAAGTAAGAGTAACTCCTTGTTATAAACAACATGCACTCTGGGGCCAAGATAATTTTACTGTGCACTTGTTATTTAAATGAGTGCAGTGTCTCCATATGGCCATATGGATGTGAGATATATGTTACGTGCTCAAGGGGCAATGAAGGATTTAAAGTACATATGTTAAAAAATAATGCTGAGTTGGCACCCAGCATTGCTGTTTTCACCATAGCAAATAGTAACCTGCTCCATTTCTTCATTTGTTATTTTCCTTAGAAGTGTTTCTAAGAGATAAAAAGCATGTGGGGATGTCACAGAGGCTTTACTGCATAATCAAGTTATTTCAAGAATTACAGTATTGGAAGCATCCTACCTTTGTCTATGCTCTTCAAAGCAAAACTAAAAGCAAGTTCCATATATAACTATAAATATTGGTTAAATCTAGAATTCCCAGACAATCTTCTCAGTATTAACACTTCTCATTGATTATGATACTATGTTAATTCATGCCAGATGGAGACTATTCAAATGTTCATGACTTGTACTTGTCACGAACATATGTTCCTGGAATAATGGAGTGGTTTCATAGCAAACAACATCCCATATTTAAAGACCTATGATGAGGCTCATAAAAGGGAAAAAAAAAACAAAAAAACAAAAAAAAAACAAAAAAAACACCACCCAACATAAACAGAGAAGGACACAGCTGGAAAACAAAAAAAAATTCATGTTCCTCACTACAAAGAAGATTCTGGAGGGCAAAGCATTCTCTGCACACTCCTGACCCTAGACTGGGCACAGAATATTAACACATTCCAATCAAACGTGGAAGGGAACACTTGGTATTTCCTGAATTCTCCACATCACAGAAATTCTTGTATATTCAAGACAAATACTTCCATTGCAGAGGAAAGCAAGATAAAAATGAGACCTTCAAAATCCTGCATTTCAACTCCAGGCCTACCTTGCAGAAGTGCACAGGGTGAAGGGGTCAAGATGTGCCTGGGAAGTGACAATGACAGTGCCCAAATGGAGGCAGAATTTGGGCCTTGTTACTCTAAACCCAAGGAAGGCACAGCCAGGGTTAATAAAGGCTTACTCTCACAGTGCTGTCATTGATCAAGCAGTCAGAAATAGGTGCTGTAGAAGAAAATATCTGCTATTTATTTTTGAAACTATTCTGCTTAATTAGGAAAATAGATTTCTCAGCTTGTTGCCATAATGTCCTTGCATTATCAGCCCAGTTCCTCTTCCCTACCTATGTACCAGAGTTAACTTCCACCTGCTTCCTTTCCAACACAAGGAAATTATTTCTTTTGGGCTTTGCCCTAAATTGCAAAAGAAACAACCCCAACTAACTTTGTTGCAGACAGGCTGATTTCTGATTCTAAAAACATGATCTGACTAACTAAATGTTCTTTACTCCCCTTCCAAATAGAGACAGAATTATTTTTGCTAATGCGATGAAGCATTACGGAACTCCTTCCTCAAGTTTTGCACAGGAGATGCACAAAGTCCAAACCTCATTCCTGTCTTGTCATATCCAGAACATACAGAATTTCCAAACCCTTTGTGCATAGGTTTGAATGTGAAGATTTTGAAAAACAGGGACAAGACATGATAGATTAACTTTGGGGAAAAAAAACCAAAACAGTAGCAGAGTTGAAAATGTGACATGATGGATTGAGAGGTGAGGGACCGGTACAAGAGAAAAAAATCCATAAAGGAAATGATCACACACTCCAAATGGATAGAAAAGAAGTGGTGTAAGCAGTTATGCAAACATATTTAGATGAAATGAGCAACAAAGGAAACTTAGAGTAATCTCAAAATTTCTTCTACAACAGAGAAATTGCTTACAAAGGAAAGAAATTGTAATTGACAAAGGTAAAAAAGCACTTTTGTTTCAAAGCAAAAACAGTAAGTGAATTGAACAGACTGAACTGCATGTCACGCCAAGAGTTTTAAGCTTTAAATTTCAGATGTGCAGAGATGTTAAAAAAACCCCAAAACCTTTGTTTTCTTTATTTTTGCCTGTTGGCAAAGTGGAAAGTAAGGCAAGATGAAGTGTTTACATTTTAAAGGCTCCACAAATTCATTTGACTCATTAAAACAATTTGTAGCCTAGTAATAGGCACCATCTTTTAGGCAGCTCAGGGTCAGGATACCACCCATTTTGGAAGGGCAGATGGGAGAAAGGAAGAGACAGGAAATAAGGACTTAGATTTTGAATTATCATGACAGAATGAGCTCCTGCAGGACTGAAAAGACTGTTATAATATTTATCGAGCTCTGCCAGTGGTAATGGCAGCGTGTTCCCCCCTCTGTGCTGACTCAATGGGCACAGAGAATGAAAACCCTTTGGGTGAGATAATAAAATGTGCATGTGTTCTGCCTGATAGCAGTAGCCCTGGTGATAATCCTGTGAATTCCCAAAATATGTTCCAGCATGATTCAGAGGACAAGTATTACATCCTGAACAGAAGAAGAAGGGGAAAACAAGATGTGGCAGTGGCAATGACCAAAACCTCCAGCCTAAAAAACAGATTTAAAAAATCTTCTCAATTGTTTCCTTCAGAGAGGGGGAAAAAAAGAAGTAAAAAAGTCAAAAAATAAAGGTAGAAGCAAACCCTCACGAAGCAAGTACTCAGCCTTCAGTCAAATGTAATCTAAAAGTCCCCATCACCAATAAAACATGTGAGCTTTAATTTGTCTCTGTCAGGTCTGCTTTGTTTACAAGCCCTGAGAAATTGTCTCCAAATCATACACCTTCCTATGGCTAAACCAGGTCAAATATGCTCTTGAATGTAAAGGATAATGCTGCTGAACACCCTAAATATTTTGGGTTTTCCTATATTATCAGAGCTGCTGTGGAGAAAAGAATTAAGAGATGCTCTAATTTTTGCTCCTATTTGCATTTATTCATTGCTTCAGCAAATGGCAACTTCCCGTCTTCAGTCTCCTGGAAGAGTGGAGAAATGAAGGAAAAGTTGAAACTATTTTGCATATTGTCTAGAAGTGGTGTGCTAAGGTTACTTCTACCTAGAATTTGTTATATGTATTCCATAAAAGCCCTATATATATACATATGCACATATATAAAAATACAAGCAGCTTTTTCCATGGATAGTGCAACTTATTTTGTTATGAAACAAAATTTTTTTGAGAAGACCAAAAAGCTACTGTTAGCAACCAAGTGGAAAAAGAAATGTATTTTTCTTGTTCTTTTTTAAAAAATGATTTGTTCAGTCTCTTTTTACTACAGACCATTTAACTTGCTCTCTCCTTCAGTGACAGAAGACAAATCAAAAACTGTCAGGTGTTTTAAACTGTGATCTGCACTACACTTGAAGTTTGAACTGCAGCTCAGAATCATTGGACTCAGACCTACAATTGTTGCTATTCCTAGACCTGTCACAAAATTCAGCTCTGCTAGAGAGATATGGATTCTGCCTAATTCAAAAATAGGACAAAACCTTGTTCAAGGCAAAGGAGCACTACAAAGCCACAGTGCCTGTGAACAATCCCAAAAGCAATGCATTCCCATTCCCAGAGAGCTGAGCATTCAGCCAAGCCTCTTTCCCATGCAAATGGTTGTTTTACCTGTGCAGCTCTCAAATCCTTTCCCCTCAGAGAACAACATGTTCTCTGACCTTTCCCTTGTACCTATTCCCAGTCTGATTCCCAGATTCACCCTGAAGCTCTTTGCTGCACTCGCTGTCTTCCCTTTTCCCTGAATGTATCTTTAACATCTTCCCAGAAAAATGCACCTTTCCCTTCCCACTTTGCAGCCACGTTCATCACCTTGCTGAGGTCTCACCCTGCCAATTATTCCAGCTGAAGGAATGGTTCCCACCCCAGAAGTGACTTTTCTGCCTTTTTCTGTCTCTGCAATCAGTTTTCCAACCAGTTCTGAGACAGTAGGAACTCTCAGTAGCAGGAGATCCTGGCTGTGCCCCATAAGGGATGTTCTGAAGCATCTGACATATGCAAGGAATAAACTTGCAAATCAATGCTTCTTGAAGGACTTACTCCATGTGACCCCTCAAAAAGATTCTGTGTGACTTTTCCTGTCACTGCTGAACATCGAGATTGCACCAAAGGAAAAATATTCCAAAGGACAAGCCCATCAGGAGTCGAAATTCTTTATAGATTGCAATAAACCAAACCTATACTTCAAGTCTCAAACAGTTCATCTTCCATCTTCTCTTCAGTGAATAAATCAGTGTTACTAAGCACAGTGAAAAGGTGAAAAAGGACACTCTGCACTTTATTTGAAATATACTGCCCACACTCCATTTTATATTCCTTTTGTTATTCAGTGAGTAATGTTTTACTGCACCACTTGCCCAGATTAAGAATGTTTCAGTCTACATACTTATCATTTAAAACCACGATTCCCCCAAAGGGAGCACAATGGGAGAACATGATGTTAATTAGCCTTATGGCATTATATCCCAATTCTGCGCTCGCTACACCACAGTTGTTGCATTCCCAATGCCTATTCCTTCAACCTCTCATGAAAAGGATCTGCACTTAGTCAACTCAGAGCATATTACTTTCCCATAAGGGAAAAAGACTCATGTAAAATGTACCGACCTGAAGTGAACACCACTAAAACATTAATGCTGTGTTCTTTAAATAGGCTTCCCTTTTATGTTCGCTTTATCCCAGTGTCATGCGAAACTGCTTGACATGTTTTGTTTGGCTGGTGTTTCAAAGAGTGCAAATTTTACTCAGTCCAACTTCCAGGCCCCTGCAGCCCATTCATCCAATTAAAGGACTGTGGAATGAAAACAGAAAAAGCGCTTTGTGGAGCTTCAGAAATATTGTCCCTCAGGAAGGCTGCCTGCAAAAAGCGAACAAATCCATTGTGCAAACTGGTGCATTGCAATAGAATAAAATTGCTCCTCAAAGTCTCTTTATCCAACATGGATTACTGACTCCTGATAGCTGTAGGTTAGTTGAAGGTAGAGTCTATCGGAGTCAGGAAAGCTCTTATTACCTTTTATTATAACACATCCTCCCCCCATAATCTATAAAAAAGCCTCTAGGAGCCCATTCACTTCTACACCTCTTCGCCGCCTTTCAGTTTCAATAATGCTGAGTACAATTCAGGACTCTTTGCAGTCCACTGTAGTTTCCATATGCATTCACAGGCTAAATATTCCTAAAATGCCCTTGGGAAAGGCAGGCTGCCATTTATTATTTCAGATTTCTGGGAACTGTAGCCCTTGCAGCTCCCTGGGAATATTGTTTCAGACAGTTCTGCTAAAACCTACAACCTTACCTCTTGACCACACTAAGTGAAATTAATTATCATGCAAAGTTCCTTGTGATACCCTTTTCTATGCATTAGTAATATAAATAAAGAGCAGAGGAAGACATTTAAAGTGGGGATGACAAACAAATGCTAAAGACCGAGTTTTTATGATTATGGAGCCAAGATTTGAAGAAGGTCACAGCAATAACTGCAGAAAACTAATTATGCACTGCTTCATGCTGATTGAAAACTCGGGAATGATGCTTGATTGTCCATATTTTAGACACACACACACTCTTCAAAGTGAGCTGCACAAACTCCTCCTCCTCCTTGTTAAAAAAGAGCAGAAAAACACAAAAATTGAGCTACCACTCCTACATCCCACCCTTCGACACATCCACAGGGTTTTGGTAACCCTGAAATTAACTCACTCCCTTTGCTCAAGAACCAGAGGATGCCCCACTTTCACCCTGCCCACAAATTAAAGCAGTGGTCACTCAAACAATGGATTCACATTTAGGCTGGTTTGAATGAACCCCAAATTTCCAAGGAATTTTATAGAAACCTGAAGAATTTTGCATGTGAATCAAATGTAAAAATTGTTTGCTACCACCCACTGTGTGGCACCCATGTTTCTTGAATAATATTGGGGCAGTTGGTTTGGATGTTTTTTTTCCACTGGGATTAGCAAGTGTTTCCAAAAAACTATATTCACATTGCTTTTCTTCTCTTTTTCCTGTATTCTCAAACGAGATTCATGTCTCACCACACTTCAGTGCTGTAACTTGAAATCTGGGAGAGTGATTTGCCAAAAAAAATCATATCCTGATATGGAGAGAACCACCCGCTTCCTGCAGGCTTTAAGCTTGTTAATTATCAGCAGAAATGATGATCAGAATCCTGGATTTCTCATCTGTACTTACCAAACAGGATTCTTGGCAGAACTTATTGGCTGATGTGAGAGGAGGGAAACCCCATTGGTCCTGTCTGTATTCCTCACAAATTTGTTCATGGAGCTGTCACACACTGGCAAGGAATGCCTTTTTCTGTTCCAATGCATTAGTACCAGTTTTAACCTTGTATTCAAGAACCTCTTGTAGCTTCTCAAAGACCAATATTTCCCCCTTTTCTTTAATATGTAAAGGTAAAATGTAGCATTGAGAATATATTTCCTTTTTTTCCATACGGTACATCATGGCCATTTCAACATCAGACAGCAGTTTTTAATTAATTTTCCAATTTTCCAATTGGCAATTACTAACCCAAAAAGCATTGATTAAGGGAAAGATTAAGCCAAGAACTAGCTTAATTGAATTCTTACTATTACAAATTTTCTTGCTGTTGAAATTTGTCATTATTTCCTATTAAAGGAAGGAAGGTAACTTTCTTACCAGCAAGTCATAATTATAGATTTTATACACATGTCTAGGTTGATATATTTCGCAAATTAATTTAAATATACACTGAAACATGTGGATTCTTTCCCTGAAATTTGTCATGACAGTTGGTAAAAATTACTGAAAAAAAATGTTGAAGTCAATCTTGCATCCTTGCTTTCTCTATCTTGGTACAATATGAATAACTAATCACTCAAAATCATTCGCTAATTTCTTAATTCTAAATAACCTTATAATACATGCCCATACATATAAATATTTGATTTACAGAATTTGCCTTCTCTGTTCAATTGATGAAGGCCCTGATTTTCCATGCATCAGTAACAACCAACATAAAGTTAGAATATCAGTACCCAACAAAGGGCAGTTGGAATGGAGTTTATGCTCTAATAAATAAATATCAGTTGTTTAAATTTATATCTCAAGTAACTCAAAATACATGTGGTAAAGTGAGAACCTATTTTTCTGTCCAATGACTCTCGTTCAACATGTTCCTTCTATCCAGCTGTACAAGAGAAGCCAATAAATTCTCACCTTCAAATGAGATAAACTAGAGGAAAACAGGCAGCTTGCAAATTAAATACTTATTTCCTTGTTTGCTGTATGACAAGTTAAGATAGGATTCTTCCTTCAATAAGGCAAATAATGGCTCAATTACCTCCTTTAATATCTTAAATGATATTTAAAAGAAAGCAAAACATAGTGAGTCATTAAAAAAAAAATTAAAATTTTAAAGAAAGCATTTATTAGAATAATATTTCCTGTCAAAGGGTTTGGACCTGCAAATTAAACAGCTGCCCAAGCTAACAGGAATCACATTCCCAGTTCTGAGATCCATTTCCTCTGGTGGTTCCCTCCTCCCCATTTTCCTTTTGCAACCTCCCAAAGCTCCCCTGTGCAGCTTGGCCAAGTCACTCCTTCATCATCCTCTGCAGCAGCAGAGTTTCCTCTTAGATGAACTCAAAAGCAAATGTAATAACTATGGAAGCACTGAATTGCAAACCTAAGCACTCTCCAAGGTTCATTTGGAGAATGAACCTTCATAGTCTCACACATATTTGTTTGGGAATTCCAGGAGCATTAGGTCCCAAGCTAAAAATTATACTTTAGCTCCTTTCTCTTCTTTTGGAGCTTACATTCTTGCACATTCAGGGTAATACAGAAATCTTTTTCCTGCAGATAGGATGAAAAATATTCTCCAGACCCAACTGTTAAATGTGTAAGAATTAAATCTTATTCTGAGCTGCTGGAAAAATGATTTGCCAGTCTTACAATAAAATTAATGACCTGGACAATTTAATCTGTTAATATATGGAATACTCAAAGCAGGAGCTTTTACTGTCTTCAGCTAGACCTGTAGGACAAGAACACTTTCTAAAGAAAGCACGGCTATAAATACAAACTTGGGATGTCAGCTACCAAGTGGCATTATCAAATAATGACCTTTTTCATCTAGGAACACCTCCTGACCTCTCAGACTTTGGGGCTGCGTGCTGAGTAGATGGGGTTTTCAGAGCTGACAGGGAAGCAGAAACAAGATGATGTCCTTAATCATATTCAGAGCAGCAGGATCACCTCCAGCACCTCACAGCAAGCCTTGCCACAGTACAAATTCAGTCAAGACAGAAGGGGGGATCTGCTCTCTTACTTTGCCTCACGGTTTGAGCTTACCCTGGAAATCAAAATTTTTGACAGGCCCCCTCGCTCAAGTTCCTGAATCATCATCTGGGTAAACTTTTATGCATCAAGTGGAAAAGAAATGATGTGAAATTAAAGCAATCCCAGAAGCCACACGGACAAAACTGGCCTGGCTCACTCCTCTCCAACCAACCCAGTCCCCCTGACAATCCTGTTCACGTTCTCAGCTCTCACTCCTGCCTGTCCTGCCCTCAATCCAGCACAACAACAGGGGTTCATGCAGTAAAGATAATAAATAATCACTCCCATGTTACCTGGAGTTCACTGGGGACGGGAGCAAACGTGGGCTCAATATTTTCTGAGCCAGAGAATTGTTGAGCTCTTTCCAAGGGAAACTTTTCAACAGTTTTCTTTTTCCCAAAACAACCTTGTGCAAACAATATTCCTTGCCCATAACAACAGGTTTGCTATTTCTGTTACTCAGCCAATGGGAGAGGTGTCAGTCCTGTAGACCAGTAATGTGTTTTCTTAGTGCAGCGTGTTATAAAAGGGCAGCATGAATTGTAAATAAAACCTTCTGACTTCTACTGCCTCTTGACTGGAGACAAGCATCTTCATTTTGTGTCCTACTGCGACACAAACACGTGTGTGGGATGAGCTGGACTGTCAGCAAGTTCTCTCCTCTGCCAGTGGCAGAGCTGGGCATGGATGTGGCAACACCCCAGTGCTCCTGCCCAAAAGGAGCTGGCTGCAAAAGGAACACCAGCCTGGACTGCTCAAGTACATTTTGGGTTAGCAAGCAACCAAGTCATTCTATGCACCACTTTCAAATCATTTTATAGCCCCACTGAATTAGTTTAGAGATAATGAACAGCATAGAAGGGTGAACGTCCAAATTATTACCAGAATTCCAGTTGTTCCACAGTAACTTCTCAGTGACTTGTTGCAAGAAGCACATGGAACATGTACTCAATCGCTTTTCTTGGACATTATTTCTATCCTCAACTTCTGTTTGCTGCCCTTTGAATTCTCTGCAAACAGCATAGTTGGGAATATAACAAAGAAACAGAATCACATGTAAAAAGTCATAAAACTGTTTTAAAAACAAGCTTAAATATTATAGATATGTATAAAATTAAGATATTTATAAATAAAAATTATGTAAAATGTAATTTCCTTATCATAAATTTATAATCTGATAGAAGGTGAAAATCAGCTTCTGTGTTGTTAGGAACTTCTGGATCATTCTGTTAAAAATGGATTTTATGTTTTTCTTTTCTTGATGAAGATGAGTCCTGGAAATTTGGCCTGTAATATCATAGCAGTTAAATGGCAGTGATTTAAAAACCCCTGTGTATTCTTATCACCTATCTGTCCTCTCTTTCAGCTTAATCCTGATTAGGGTTTCCATCAGCTTTCAGGGTTCAGCACAGCTGAGTTGTTGTATTTCCCAGCCTACTGAGAAGGAGATTCTGCTGCCTCCAAGCCCCTTTTCTCTATCACAATGTGCTGCGAGACCTCTCCTGGCATCTCACTCTCTTTTTCTGTTCTGAAAGGGCTTGTCAGGCTACAAGATGTCATGCACCAAGTCATTAAATTTCCTTTTTTTGCGCCTGCAGCTTGGAAGAAGGTTTATGCAGCAACAACAGTCTGTTTTCCTTTGCATTGTTTTCTTTTCCTATTTATTTGTGTTGTGTTTCTGCCACAGTGACTTAATTTGTGCAACTGACAGTGTTGTCTCACCCACCTTCCTGCTGTCAGCAGGGAAGGAATTAAAGCCTGGCACTGATGGCTGCTGGTGAGTTTGTAAGGCTAAACTCTGGTTTTATTTAACTCAATTTTATTCTTTCTGTTCTGTCCTCTAGGAGTGGCATTAATGCCCCACAGGCAAATGAAATGCAGTGTTCCAAAACTACTTACTTGCTATGTGATTTATTTGCTACATAAATGTTTTTAATTCTTCTCTACCTCTCAGCAAGCAACCCATGGCCGGGGTCTTTTTGAGAAACAAGCAAATGTTATGTACTACATAGCATCAGAAATCTCCTTTTCGACTGCATAAAATAGGAAAGGACATGTGGAGGGAGGGGGAAAAGGAGACCTCAGACCTCAACAACTAAAACCAATCCAGAGAGCAACCCAAATATGAGCCCGCCCCATGCAACACAAAAATAAAAAGCTAAAATCTTGTCAGAGATGTTTTGATAAACATCATGACCACAAATAAGCTGGATCCATCAGGGCAGTGCCTGGTTTATGCTGCCAGTTAAGCCAGGGCAGAGGAGCTGCAGGCTTTGGGGTGATAAACTCTGAGAATTTGAACTACAGCTGTGAGAAAAAAATCTGATTTAGAAAAAAGATTTGCACTGCAAATTTCTCAGAGCACTCTGAGCTCTGGGAATGAAGGAATGGAAGCCTCCATCCCAGTGGGCAGCTCAGTTCAGGCTGCCCTCTGCCGTTGCCTGGGTGGCAACAGTCCCCATCAGCTCCTAGGTAATTCTGAGTTAAAGTGTCTCAATTTACAATCACTGCTTTTTGAATGAATAATTCCAAATTCAGTGTGGGACACAGAGAGAAAAGCTACTAGCTGTCTCGATGGTGAAGACTCTCAAGATGGGTCTTGGGAGATCCAGATTAAATCTCTAAAGCAACAAATATTAGCAGAGCAAAGATTAATTCAGAGTAGCAATTAATTGTGATCTCAGGGTATTCTGGGTTGGAAGGGACCCACAAGGCTCAAGTCTTACACTTAAGTGAATGGCCCATACAGGATAAAACCCACAAACCCTGGTATTAGCCCCATGCTCTAACCAGATGAGCTAATGTAGCCACTGAAATGTGAGATATTTCTAGCCTAATTTATATCAGAGAGTTTGGAGTTGAACTAGACAAAACCTCCCATGGAAAGCTGCAAAATAATCCAAAGAGCTTTATCCTGTTTCCTCTAGTGCAGGATAGGATAAGATACATAAGAAGGGAGCTACTAACAAACTAAACCAAATAGGTGATTTTGACCTTCTCCTTTCTCTAATCCCTTTATCCAATTCCCTTTCTGCACTGCCTGGGATGCTGACAGCTTCGACTGAGATGTGCTTTACAAGCCATTTCCACCCAGTGTGGGCCCATTTTGTGTCACCCACAAGGTTCCCACTTTGGCATAGCAGAGCCAAGCCCTCTGTGCAGAGTCCTCAGAGCCCCCAGGAGTCCCTTGAAATGCCTCAGGCAACACCAGCAGGGAGGAAGAGTGGTGCTCTTTCATTTTCAGCCAAAACTGAGGAGCTGGAGAGACCATCCACGGTGCTCCTGCTGATCCCCCAGCCCAGGAGCTCTGTCCTAGACAGCCCACCTCTCCCCATCATTTTTGGGGGGAAATGATGCCTTAAGTTNGGCAAGGGCAGAGCTGTGACTGTCCCAGAGTTGATGTGACAACACGAGGGGACAGGTCTGCAAGACTTGTCTCAAGTTTAAGGTCTTCTGTGCTCTCAGCTGACAGGCTGAGGAGAGCTGCACCACAGGCAGCAGGAATGGGTCAAGCACTGCTGATGGGACATCACACTGCAAAGGAAAGCACTGAAGGAGAGAATCTTTAACATCATTAAAAAAAA
>VXBB01015107.1:122712-134554 GCA_013399915.1 Illadopsis cleaveri
AAGAAATGCAAGAAAATGCATTAATGAAAAGAAAGATCTTTTAGATCTTTTAAATGACACCACCCAAATTTTGACCAAAAGCCAAAAAAAAAAAAAAGAAAAAGCCAAGGGTCTCCCCAGATTTTAAGCATTCTTTTTGAGTTCACTCAACTCAGCATCATTTATTGCCCTGCAGAACATACAGTGGCTCATGCAAGAGGAATTGCTCTCCAGAACAATTGCTCGCACACACAAAATCCATCTCTTCCACCAAAGATTTTGCCTCTTGCATCATAGCATCTCTGACTTAAAACGTATCACAAAATGCAAACTATAACGCAAAGTGGGAAACAGCTGGGATGAAAAGAAAATAAGAATGCCACAGGCAGAAAGTGTCTCGATCTACAATCCAGCTTGGAAAGCACAGAGGAACACGAAAAGCTAAAACACAGCTCAGCCTCAGGCCCCAATAGATTAATAGAGGGAAACAATCAATGATCTGAAAGAGCTACGTGCAAAAATCAAGCCACAAGCTCACTGAGTTACAGATTTATAGCAAAACCCAGATCCTAAATTTGCTCTAAAATGGCCAAATGATGGAGGGCAACAAGTCTTTTCCAAAGGCAAGAGCAGCACCCCTCCTATTATCCCTGAATAAGGGAGGAAAGAGAGACATCTAGCTGCTGAAAGGTTTCCAGCAGAAAACACCAAATTTAACAGCAGCGCCCCAAAGCTCTGAACCCCGGGCCCTGTGTGTGACAGCTCCTGGGACAGCTCACAGCTGTCACACACTGGGCACCCAAAAGGCCACCGGCCAAGGCAGCAGATCAGGAGAGAGGGAGTGAGTGAGAAGCCAGCAGATTTTCACCAGGGAAGATAAAAAAGGTGAGGGATTGCTCGTCTCTGAACCGGAAGAGTGGCTTTCGCTTCGAAAACTAAAAGAAAGATTGCCTTCCCTGACATGAATGATGATAGTCAGAAATCTGGCTGGACACAGGAGGAAGAAAACATTTTTTGTACTGCGAAGCTTTGATGGCCTGTGGAGAGAGATAAGGAGAACCTGGACAGCAGAGCAGCTGAAGACCCAGGAACCAACACGAGCAGTGTGGGACACAGAAGTCAGGCTGGGAACAACACAGAGTGATTAATCCAGTCTCTGGCAATTAAACTAAATATTTAAGCATGTGAATGTATTTTTCAGAGGAATTTCCCCCTGAGCATCTCCCATTTTGTGTAAAGCAGCTTTTCTGACTGGAGATCTCTGCCAAATGTGTTGATCAGAGGCTGCATTTTCACTGGGGTCTCTCTCAACAAAGCCCAGCAATAACATGGTAGAGGGGGTAGGTAGGGCACTGACACCTGGCCGTGTCTGTGGAAGGAAGGAGGGATGGGCAGTCCTTTCACACAAAATACCTGTTCAACCAAACACTGGAAGCAGGGAGACACCTGTGACCTTTTCCAAAGTTTAGGATATCTGTTGTTTACAATATCTCTACTCAATAGTGACTTGAAAGGATTTTTCACATATGATATGCTGGTATTGGTACAAACATCAGCACAGCAGTATTAATCCACATCTTCGTTTCATCACTAATTTTCCCTTAGGAGACCTGAAACACATTTATCTTCCTAGACTTTGTATTTATCTTCCTAGACTTTGTAGACTTTTGGCATTTTTGGGGCACGTTGTGCTAGGTACACCTAAGCACTGGTAAGTGCCAGGTTTGATCCTCTTAACAAACCCCTATATTTTAAGTTAGAACTAAAAATGATTCATAAAAAACAGATTGGTTGTGTCTAGTATTTTGGTAGCACGTGAGGAGGGGTTTTTAAAGATCAAAACTTTAGAAATTTTAGAGGCTGAATGGCCTTCGTCTGAGAATTTTGCAGGTATAAAAGTGTGAGTTCCCAGAAACAGAAGAGAAGGGGAGAGAAGAACACAGAGCGGTGCTGGGGCCAGCTGCAACAACCCAATTCCAAGACACCCAACAGCCCTAGAAAGGGGAGGCTGCCACAAAACACAGCATTCACAGATGAAAAAAGAAAACAACACATGAGAAGTTCACTAAATAAGGTGTCACTGCAGATCTTACAATCAAACAAAACCCAAGAACAGTATTAGGTGATGCACAAACCATCTGATACATAGTGAAAGACAATTCCCTTCCACAGAGTTCTACTATGGACTTCAAGCTATGGACAAATGTGAAGCAAATTATAATTAAGAATAAAAAGCCTGCTCTTGAAAATAATTAAAATGCTGAAGATTATGAAGAATGCCAATGACAGAAAAACTAAAATGCAAGAACTCTTCCAGCCCCAGCCCTGTGGCTTCAAACACTGCTCATTCTCTCTCCAAACATCAGTTGCATTTCCTTACCTCAAGCAGAAAGGAAGAATAAATAGGAGTTGGGGAGGGGGAAACAAGAGAAGTAATTTGCCTAAGAGAGTTAAATGAGATG
This sequence comes from Illadopsis cleaveri, assembly GCA_013399915.1. Lineage (NCBI taxonomy): Eukaryota > Metazoa > Chordata > Aves > Passeriformes > Timaliidae > Illadopsis > Illadopsis cleaveri. The sequence continues at coordinate 125,154 of VXBB01015107.1, forward strand.
ACTCTGGTCTATTTTCCTTTGTTATTCCATGCCTAATGAAGTGTCTGGGTAGTTGGAACAGCTCCTGCAGCATGATCTGATTGTTGTAGTTGCCTGTTTGTTTGCCGTGAGTTATTGTTTTATTTGGCTCTCATTTCTGAGCTGTTTCCCTGCTCTGCCGGGCAGACGGATGCTGCTGGATCGTGTTTATGAGCCTGTAAATGATTGGGGAGCTGTTTCTCCAACATAAGAGATTATGAGAGACAGAGAGAGGGGCTGTGCCGGGCTGTGCTGGGTAGAGCACAGACTGCTGCAGCATATGATGGTCTTTCTGTGTCCAAAACCCAAAGCAGCAGTTGAATGCACAACAAAGTGTGGTTTTGTTTGGGGGTTTTTTGTGGGTTTGTTTGTTTGTTTGTTTGTTTGTTTGTTTGTGGGTTTTTTTTTTTGTTTTGTTTTGTTTTGTTTTGTTTTCCCAAAAGCAAGTTAGTTGGTCAGTGGACTCTTAAAATTACACAGAGTCCTTCATACCAAACAGCATCTTGAAGGATCCAGCATGGTGAGCAGCAATACCTCCAACAGGGGCTCCTTGCAGCCACTTATATCAGCCTGGGGAAAGTATGACCAAGAGGTTTCATCCTCACAGCTGTAGCTTCTGGCTTCCTATTTAAGTTGTAATCAATATTTTTGTTTGCTCCTGATTAGAACATCAATCACCTAACACCACGCTGTATAAATCAAATCTTGAAATTAAATTCTCGTGCTTCGTTGCAAGTACAATTACAATATTTTGTGATTGTCTGGTGCAAATCAGTCAACTACTTTCTGGACTGAAGAAGACATAAAGTACTTTGGAAAAATTACCTATAACTTCAGCAAAAACTTGGAGTTTTTAGCTTAAGTTCCTTATTTCCTTCACTTCTTTAAAGCCAAATAGGATCATATATAGTAAAAAATATTCCCCAAGATAAGGAAAGGGGCAAGGGGAAACTGAGGGGGAGGAGAAAGGTTGTGCATCTTTTACAAAAATAGGAATTGCAAATGCCAGACCAAAAATCTGGTACATCAAAATCACAGCATGCACCCAAGCTCTCCATCAGGAGGTGACTTCTGTCCTCTGCTAAGGGAATTAAAAATCTGCAATAGCATTGAGGGCTAAAAGAATGCCCTTTCAGTTCTCCTCACTTTAGGTATTATTAGCAAGGGCCTTTTGTGATTCTTTTGCACAAAGGCACTACAGCAAATTCCAGTTCATTACTTAAAGGCTTTTCACCTGATTTAAGGAACCCTGAGAGCTCAGAAATTCTCCTGAGAAATCTCTCTCCCAGGAAACACTTCATTGCAACCATTCTTTTGAATAGGAAGGGAATGGTAGGGCTTATGCTGTGATGCATTTTAGGTAAAACACAGCACAAAGCAGAAAAACAAAGAGATCATCAGGAGAAACTATGTGAGAAAAAAAAGATGTTAATGTCATTTTAGAGAGGTCTTAGGATACCATAACGCAGAACAGCTGATCATTACCTGCTACGATGGTAACTCTGCTATTTCTTAGGTTATTCACAATTTAACATTAAAGTTCCTCAAGCTCAGAATTTTACTTCTGTGTAGGCTGGGTCATAGGAGTTGGAAAAATGAAGTAATAAATAGTGGCAAGGTTTCTACCACAATTTCCTTCCTCAGCCTCTTTGAATGAAGCATTTCTGCTTTGACATGTCAGGGCAGGTAGGGAGCCAGGAATCCCTGGATATAACCTTGGGATACTTTGGTCAAATCCTCCCTTTCCTACATTGGCAATTTCCTACAAGATCAGAGTTACTGGGGCACTCAGTTATTCCTTGTGCCTGTCAGATAAGTGCTGAGAAAAAAAAATATTAATGAGAAACAAAAGGTATCCACACATGGATAGCCAGCTGATTTGCTCGCTCTACGAAAGCTTCCCAACCCTGCTTTGCAGGCATGGCAAAAGAGAGAATTCCAGCTCTGATCTCTACTGCAGAACCTGTGAGGTTTCAAACACATTTGCTCAGGTCTGCTGTGTCCCAGAATAAAACCTTTCATTTGGTTTTCCTGCTCCAGCCTGCAGCCGTGCTCTCTGCACCACGTGGGCACAAACACTGAGAGCAGCTGCAGGGTCTGAGTGAGCCAGGCCTTGTTAGACTTGGGCTGGGTGCACTGCCTCCCACAGAGCCCTGGTCTGGGGAACACTGCAATACCCTCTGCAGGGACAAGCACCACCAAGAGTTAAGACTACAGTGCACCTGCAAACCCAGTTGGATGGGCTGGCTGTGCTGTCAGCCCCTGCCATCAATAAATTCCGCTCCTGCGCACGATATTTCAGGCAGTCACTGAGAAACGGGTGACACAGTTGGTTTCACTGGCAGAGCACACAAGGTTTTATTTGTCAACAAATGGGTTTCATGATCCATCATTAACACTTGATTGATTGGACCAGCACTTTGGCAGGGTATTTTTTTTATCGCACTTTTCTGCAGCAGAATGTATTTCAGGAACTGTCTTACGCACTGATTTGCTGGCAGAGGCTGTGCTGGCAGAAGGCAGAATGTTTCCTTGCATTCTCTGCTGGTCAGTGTGAGAGTGTGGAGTAGATAACATGAGGGACTGCGTTATGGCTTTACATCTGTTTTTGTTATGATCAGATCTGTTCTTCCTCTTATCACAACAAAAACAAGTCTCATGTCGTTTCCTCGCTCATCGAATGCCATCCAGATTCTCAGTTGTAAAAAAAAAAAGAGATAAAAACCACCAACCAAAAGAAATGCCCAGCCCAACTAACTCTTCTATAACCCAAATTTTAAATATTCATCTTTACATTTTTTCCATCTTTCTTTGTGCAATAAATACATTCAGTCAGAAGAAAAATGCACTAACACACTGTGACAGATTGGACTCCATCTGTCAAGATTTCATGTTTGATATAGACTGGAAATTGTAGATAAAGGGGAAATATTCAGGTACTCTTCTTTCAATGAATGTCCCGGAGGGAGATTAAGGGAATGATAAATTGGTTATGGTTACACCCTGAGCCAAGCCATTGGAAGCCTAATTAGAATCCAGAAGGATTGCAGCCAGGAAAGACAGATGCCGGAAAGAAGAGTAGTGTGAGGAAAAGGATTTTAGTTCCAACTGGGACAGAACAAATGTACAAATGACCTTAAGTGTTAGCCAGGAAAAAGTATATTTTGTCATCTTGGTACAAAAGATGTTCCTGCAATGAACATCCTTGCAGGATCCCAGAAAATGCTACATGCAATGAAGAATATTTTTGGAATAAGAAAAATAAGAAGAGGTTGGCTTAAAATGCATTCAAGGGACTAATAACAATCCACCAACTCAGAGCATTAGGGTGAAATGTGGAAATCAAGAAGACTTGCCTTATGAAAGCACCCAGCGTGATTTTGAACAATTAATTTAATTTAACGGAGTTTCCTCATGGGCACTGAGTCTCCAATGTGCTTTCCTGGGGAAAAAAATATATGGTAGCAAGGAAATGTCCCAATGCTGAGAGGTACTACCAAACAATTGGAGATGCACAGTGACTTTTACACTAAGAAGAAGAAAGCATCTTCAGGTGAGAGCACGGGAACAAATATTAATTCCACCTCATCAAGACAAAGCCAAGTACCTGACAAAGAATATTTATGCAAATTCCCTCTAACTTGCTGCAAGGAGTGCAGTGGCTCAGAGTGACAGGCCAGCAGAGCTGGCAGAGGGCTCTGTGCCCCTCGGGGCTGAGAGGTGACCCCTGACAGGGGGCAGCTCCGGCTGATGGGCTGAGCTGACCGCTGGCACTTGGAGCTGCACAGGGACTGAATACAAGATTGGATTTCAGCCACAGGAACCTCAGTTAGGAACTCAGCAATGCCAGGACTGCAGGAGCAATCACACAGCACAGAGTGATGCTCTGAGAAACTCTGGGATATGCTGGTGCTGGTTTTCTCTGAGCTCAGAGGGTGTCACTCGGGTCCGAACAATAATACCTGCAGGACAGATGACATCTGGTTTTCCCTGAAATTCTAATAAAAAAGTCCAAAACTGGAATCATCCAAAACAAAAAGTGTGAAAGAGATTCTTCTCTGTTAAAACAAAGGCAAAATGAAGACCCTGAGCCCTGGATATTGGGTTGACAAGAAGAGCTGCCTGCAGGAAAGGTCACTGACATCTCTGCCTGCACCTCTGTGGTTTGATGTTTGTCACGCTTTGCCTTTGGCTCTCTAAGTCTGTTCAAAACTTCGACCTTCAGTCACTACAGCAGCCCAGGCGCAAGGGATTAAGTAAATGATCTTCCCCAGGGCACAGCAGAACTCCTTCTCTGCAACTCCATCCCTTCTCAATCACAAACACTAAAGCTTTTCCTTTATCAACACTCCTCCTAGGACTTCTGCTTCTTAATCTTTGAAGACAAAGATATAAGCCACTACTTCCAGAAGAGGAAAAGAAATACTCATTTTGTATTTGTGAAGGAGCTATTAGCAGCAGTGAAATTTTCCATGCAACACATTCCTGTAAATGAAATTAATTAGATATAAGTAGTACAGGCCTCAGGAAGAAAGAAATCCAGACATTTTCCATGACAGACATGAAAAGAGAGACAGATATGTCCATATTAACAATACAAAATATTATCAAATTCCATATGTATTATCTCACCCCAAAGAAAGACAAATTCTAGTGACAATAATGTTACTTGTGGAAAGTTTAGTGGTTAAAACTTTCAGTTAAACTGTGTCCTGTTTTGTCCTGGGAAAGGCAAGGCAAATTCACCTCAGAGTTTTGCATAATGCATAAGGCCCACAGAGCAACTGTCAAACAGGACAATGATTACAACATCATCATTAAGCTACAGACACTTCAATAAAAGATGCCTGACAAATGTGCTCGAAAATAATAAACCAGAGAATTCTTGCAAGCAGTACTACGTGATTTTTTGGCCAGGAAATCACAATACTTGATATGTCTGTGTATTTACGGTACAATGGGATTGTTTGCACAACACTTGTTGGGTTCTGTCAGTATTGATAATTTTCAGGGTGGAAACAAACTTGTTTAATTTAATGACAGAAGATAAAATTAAAAACCCAGCCCAACTCCTTGTAGCTGTGACACTGCCCTGTGGTACCAATGTTTAGCAAAGAAAATCCAGAAGATGTTACTTCATGCCCAGTTTTATGTCAGTAGTGTCTTCTCCCTAATTTACTATCTCTTCCTACTTAATTTGTTTTCTTGTTCCTGACCTATCAAGCTAAGAAATGGACTATGACACTACAAAACTAATTACCTATTTTTTTTTTATTTTAATTTCCTCAAAGGCTAAGGAAACTAAACATCACAACAGGAACTCCAGCAGTAATTGGGCTTCAGTGTCACTCTGTGCCAACTATCTCAGAGCTGAAACACAAACTTTAATTTAACAAACATCATTGGCAGAATTGAAAAGCCTCAGCCCATCAGAGATATTTGTTAGGATGACTTTGAGGTGCACATTTTCAGTGCACAGTGAGATATGAAAGCTGTTTGCATTGGACACAAATATTGTAAATGCAATCAACTTTTCGCTAATCGTTTACCAAAATCAGTGTTGCTGCTATGTGGTGGATTAGAAGAATAAGAGTGGAGAGTATTATGAAGAAAAGTGAATGAAAACAGTTTACCAGTTTATAAATGGCTTTTTGCTTTAATTTGTATGATCTCCAAATTCCAGGATAGTTCAAACCAACTGTCACCAGTGCTATCAAAAATATTTTAATTGGTTTTAAGTTTTATTGGCTTTTTAAATGATGACAAGAATAGTGGGTGGTGGGGTTTTGGGGTGTTTTTTCTTTTTTCTTTGTTGTTTTTTGCAAACATCTCATCGATATATTTGCTATTTTGCTACTTTAATCTGTATTAGTGACAAAGGAACTGGAGGTTAAATCTGAGGATCACCCAGCTTCTGACATTGGTAGGATTTAAGGATGACAATTTGGAGATCAAGGGAACTTTACTGCTGGCAGTGGAGGTAGGCAATTATGGGATTTAAGTAGCAAAAGCAGCAGTCAGACCATGAGATTTGTTTCCTTGATTTTTAACACTGTATTTGAGGAAAAAAACCCCATTGATACAGATCTCTCTGGGGTTTAGCTCACAGAGGTGCATAGGCCACTCTCATACATTGCAATTTTTGTTTCCTTTTAATGTTCCAGGCAGGATATCTTCCAAATACAGATGAAAATCTTTTTTTTTTTTTTTTNCTCAAAGGCTAAGGAAACTAAACATCACAACAGGAACTCCAGCAGTAATTGGGCTTCAGTGTCACTCTGTGCCAACTATCTCAGAGCTGAAACACAAACTTTAATTTAACAAACATCATTGGCAGAATTGAAAAGCCTCAGCCCATCAGAGATATTTGTTAGGATGACTTTGAGGTGCACATTTTCAGTGCACAGTGAGATATGAAAGCTGTTTGCATTGGACACAAATATTGTAAATGCAATCAACTTTTCGCTAATCGTTTACCAAAATCAGTGTTGCTGCTATGTGGTGGATTAGAAGAATAAGAGTGGAGAGTATTATGAAGAAAAGTGAATGAAAACAGTTTACCAGTTTATAAATGGCTTTTTGCTTTAATTTGTATGATCTCCAAATTCCAGGATAGTTCAAACCAACTGTCACCAGTGCTATCAAAAATATTTTAATTGGTTTTAAGTTTTATTGGCTTTTTAAATGATGACAAGAATAGTGGGTGGTGNCCCAATCAAGAATTACCTCACCTCCTTTCTAACACGTGCACAATACTGCTGGCTGCTTCTCAGACACAACAATTTAATTACCTCACTTTATAGGATGCCTAAATCTCTATGCTTTAAGATGCAACCATGAGCTTGGTTCTTTTGAGTTTGCTTAAGCTTTGCTTTCTAGCTCAGCTTAACTTTTGTCATGCACGTTTGGGCTCCATTGCCTGCCTGTGTCAGACACCAAACACCAATTTCCNTGTATGATCTCCAAATTCCAGGATAGTTCAAACCAACTGTCACCAGTGCTATCAAAAATATTTTAATTGGTTTTAAGTTTTATTGGCTTTTTAAATGATGACAAGAATAGTGGGTGGTGGGGTTTTGGGGTGTTTTTTCTNTTTTGACAAATAAAATAAAGGGAATGATAAATAAGTGTATTGGTGAGATGATTCAGTAGTGATCCTGCACCTGAAAATGAGATAGTCTGGTCTCCTGAGAGATTATTGCATTTGTTTCCACTGCATTTATCATCATCTTGATAAATATTATGACTATCTTAAGCTCAATCAACNCAATTTCCTTCTCTTTTGTCACCAAAATTATCTACATTGCAGAGAGTTTTTATGCAAGCTACAACACTTAATGCATTAATCACTTTTATTTTCTGTTTTGACAAATAAAATAAAGGGAATGATAAATAAGTGTATTGGTGAGATGATTCAGTAGTGGTCCTGCACCTGAAAATGAGATAGTCTGGTCTCCTGAGAGATTACTGCATTTGTTTCCACTGCATTTATCATCATCTTGATAAATATTATGACTATCTTAAGCTCAATCAACCTTCTGCATTAACATGAAAGATAATTCACCACCTATAAAAGTGCCCAGTGAGGAAGAGAGCTCAATTTGGGAGGCAGAGAGGGAAACTGGTGTGGTTAAGTTTCTTCATTACAGATGCCATTTAGGATTCAGTCACTGCTGATATCAAGGAAAAAAATCTAGGAAGCTATCCAATCAGAGGAACCTATTAATTAAAGTGCAGTATAAAAAGAGCAATTAATTATTAGCTGCAGAATTGTTCACAATAACCACTGACAGGAAGAGAGTATTGCCACACTAAGATATACTGGGTGTAATCAGCACAATAAAACATAAAGGCCATTTTTATTCCTTTCTAGAAACACATCAAGTATAAAACATTTCTGGTAGGCATTCATTATATGAAAGGAGGAAGAGTGAATAAAGAAAGAGCCTGTGATTAACTTGTTGGCAGAAAAAATACGATATCAATGTCCCAGCATTGATCCAGACCACATTCTCCTTTCCTATGGCTACAGGATGTTTTGGGAGTTCAGATTTGTTACACATTCTATCTTCTGGACTTCTTAATACCCCAGCAAATATTTACCAGACCAAGGCTGTTAAACACTTTCTTTACCCTTGTCAGTGTGTTTGACTGCCCCTTGTTTGCTTCTCTATCTTCTTCACTGCTGTCTCCCACCACGACTCACTCTTCTAATTCCCTTTTTATTTCCTTATTCCTCACTCTAATTTTTCCTAGTTTATTATGCCCTATTCTCATCTCACTTTCTAGGCTGCTCAGAGCTCTATTTTTCTTGTCTGCAACTTCATCTCCAACAATTCAATCCCTATTACTGAATTCCTTGGATAAACTGAGTAGCATAACAAAAGGGCACAACTGAACCACATTTTCTGAAGAGAATATCTCCATTTTTTAAAGATTTTATAGTGAAAAATAGAGTTTAAAAATGTTACTTAAAAGAAGGGGACAGAAGGAGAATAATAAAACAAAGGATTTCTTACCAGAAAGAAAAAACAAAAGAGACCAATTCATCACTATGGTACCAAGCACCTGCTTTTAGACCAGATGACACAAGGTATGTTTGAAATTACCAGACCATGTGGAAATGGACATTATGCCTCTATTTGCAGTGACAATCATGTGGGGGTTTGGTGTTTTTTTTTCCTATACCTAGCAATGTAGCTCCAGCAAGCCCAATCACAGCAGTGGCCACTGTGATCCACCTGATTTTGTGGACCCAGGCACAGACAGATGTCCCCAAGGCAAGCTCACAGTGCTCAGGTGGTTCCAAGCTAAATTTCTGTATTTACACACCCTTCCAGCCAGCCCTGGGAAGATGTTAAGCTGGTTTCAAAAAATACCAGAGCAGATCTCAGGGCTGGGACTATTGTCAAGTCAGTTAAAAACTGAATCACTGCAGAAACATCCCTGTACCTCTGCTTGCTTTAGTTTTTCATGGCTTAAGTAGTGAGAAAATAGATTTCCTGCAAAATACTTTTCTATAATGGGATTAATCATACTGCAGAAGTATTAGAGACTTTGTGAGGGTGGAGATGCAGATATTATCAGTGCCCTGTGTCACTTCTTGGATCTTAAGAAACTGTCCCCATTTATTTCTTTATTCATAGAAGGGAATTCACTGTGTTAATTGGGAATGGGAAAGAAATTACTTTCATTCACATACTTCAAATTGATTGGCTGTCTTATTTTGTTAGAAAGAGTGAATAAAGCCCTAAACAAATAAACTAATCTACCTAGGCACACAATTATTCATTGTGATGACTTTTACTGTGCCCCTTTGTATTCATTCTTGCTGCAAGAAAAACAGCCCCAGTCTTCCCATCTCACTGCACGTGAGATTTTTT
>VXBB01015108.1:9785-29919 GCA_013399915.1 Illadopsis cleaveri
GTGTTTTAAGGGCTTATTCTATTTCTCATTATCCTCCTCTGACTCTGTTAGTAATAAATTCACTTTGCATCTTCAGGTTGAGCCTGTTTTGCCCCTGAAATATTTCTTCTGGTCCTTATCTCACTCATGAAACCTTCATTAATTTTTTTTCCCCCTCTTTTGCCCAGCTGTGGCCGGGAAGGGTGAAGAAGTGACTCTCCTGGGTACCTGGCGCTGGGCCAGACTCAAACCACAACAAGAGATGATAGGCATGCAGCTGGAGAATGCTTGGTATGGTCTAAAGAGGCCCATTTTTTAACAACAAATATGAGGAATAGAAATATTCCTCATATACTCCTAGCATAAACGATCAAGGCCATTCAATCTTTCAACAAAAAAACCCGGAAATGTAATGTTCTACCATTTTATTTCCTGGGCCTGAAATGGTGTCCAATGGCAATCACAATTGTTTTTCCTAAAAAATAAAATTATGATTAAACTACAATTAAGAATCTCTTAATTATAAAATTTTCTGGAAAGATTATGCAAGACTAAATAATGCTGATCTAAAGTGATGAATAAGATGGAATGTGATAGGCATGGAAACTAGTAAAAATGATTATGGCAGAATCATTGTCCTAGAATTGATGGGGTGTTGCCCTCAGCTTTCTTGGTTTTGAGTGTTTGGAATCTTGCAAGCAGATTCTCATGCAGCTTCAACATAAACAATGTATGTTTTTAGAGATGTTTTCATATTTCTCCTTTGGGAGGAGAATGTGATTGATGGTGGTATTCACCATGCAGGTTAAAGAGATGGTGACCTAAATGACCAATCTCTTGGCCTCTGTACAAACTGTATATATGGAGTCGAATAGAAGAAGAATTTAGAATAAAGTATCATTAGCTTTCCCTTCACCTGCTGCTGCCTGCCTCGTTCCTTCTGTGTGGCGTCCTGCTACAATGGGGTAAAATACAGATTAGATTAGATTTCTGTTTTAATNGTCTATGAAGGAGAGAGGTATAAAGTAAGCTCTTTGTCAAGGGAGAAGCATTTGTTTAGTTGTGGGACCACTTCCATTTCAGACTTAACTGGCCTATAACAAAAGAGGAGGGGAGAAGAAAAGCTTCCCAGTTTCAAAAGGAATCCAAGAAGCTCTCTATTGTCTTTAAGCTTTTTGACTTTTCAGAAGGGAGGGCTTACAGGTACCGTCTGAAAGCAGTAAATATTGTCGTGTGTATTGTCATGACTCAATTCTTGTTTAAACCAGATAATAGTTGTTGATTTAGTATCAACGTGTAATTATCAAGTAATCTGACAAATTCAAGGTCAATATCAGCAATACAATAGAACACTATCTCTAGATATTTATACAATTTTTACAATTTTCTCAACATGCTTCTTTAATCCTCAAAAATAGTCATTTTCCAAAGTCCTAAAGCCATTATCAGAGAATCTGTGGATCACTAGCTCACCCACCTTCTTGAAAAGGCAGGTACCTCTATTTCACCACCCCTTCTGGGAGAGGTGCAGGTGCTGCAGCTCAATTTGCAGCCATGTAACCTTCCACAACTTGCTGACCACACAATGGTGAGATGGATACCCCTCTACAAGGTCGCATAGGTCTACTTGAGGTGGGAAGCCCTCTGAATAGTGCAGGCTACACCTCTGGAGTGAAGCTGCTTCATCAGGTCTAGGCAAAGGTCACAATAGTGGTGAGATAACTTCTAGCTGTGTCAAACCCACTCTGAATGGCTGCTCTGTTACCAAGGTCTTTCCCTCAGTCACTGTTAAAATCTCACCCTTCTCTTCAAGCTCATTCTTCTTTCTTAAAAGTCTTCTGATATTCCCCTGGTTATAGTGTTTAATCTTGGCTGATGGTAGTCTCATGCAAACCTTGTTAAATGCCTCACACTATTATCAGGTTTTTGGCAAAAACTTCGTGAAAATTTTGCATGGCCCATTCATATATGCTCTTCATGCTCACGTCATGTCAGCTGTTACTATCCAGATAATATCACCAAGAGGCACCTTGTGAATTCCCCATACTTAGATTCCAAAGTCTTGCATGAAATTAGATGATGGTCTAATTTATACAAATTGTCCTATTTATTGGCAGGATACTATAGTTAAAAGTAATTTGTCAGACCAAATAAAGCATCAGGGAAAATCTGGTGTTTTGGAAATGTTATTCTTCCTGGGTTTTTCCTGATTTCTTTGTGTAACACCTACCTACCTACCTATAAATACTCTTTCTCTGTGAGTTTTATGGAAGGCCCACAGAGTCCACCAAACAGTTTAGTTTAAATCCAAGACACAGATAAAAGGGATATTTTGGAAAGGAATTTTATCCAAGTTCAGGGTAGGTGGGGGATTCATCAGAATTGATGCCTATTGTGCATGGCTGAAAGGTTTCATCTTCACAAAGGTGTAATGTGATCAGCTTGGTCCCAGAGGCCAAAGGAAAAGCAATGCTCCAATACACTTAAACTGAAGTAGGGTTAGAAATAGACAGGCTAACAAAATTGAGATTGTTTCCAGACAAGCCTAGACAGCTTCAGTGAGAATTCACTTTTATACATGTAAAGTCAATGGATATAAAGAAGTCTTTCCATGTGCTACCCGGTTCTTGCAATGCAATCTTCTCTTAAGTAACACATACTTACTCTATAAGAAATTACCTCAATAATAAATTACCTCTAACAACCTAAGTGCACATGAGGCACTAAGGAATATAATCTTAAATATTTCTCTTGTGCTGTTGGGCTTTTTTTTCTTTTTTAATGGTTATCACTAAGGCTAGTAAAACAAATTCATTTTCAGATGAGGACAGATGTGTGGATGTCACAGATTTTTTGGTTTCCATTGTTCTTGAAAATGGTGATTCTGATTTCTTAGGTGATAAACATTCAATGTTACAGTACTTCTAAATGAATTTTGGGTTTGGTGATATGATTAAATATGACTATGATGAAGGCAATAATAACAAGGTCAGCTGGTTTCTGATTCAACATCAATGATGCACAGTCTGTTGGAGGGGCAAATATAGGATGAGTTTTGTTAAAGTTAAGGTGGTGTTACTTGTTCATTATTTTCCACTCTCATGAGCAAAGATAGTGATTTATAGTGACTCAACCTGAAGAATGTCTGTGTACCTAGACTTTTATGCAGCAGCAAATTGTTATAGTCCAAAAAATGTGAATGGCAGCTACTCCAGAATCGATGCAAAATCTAAATGCAAGAATTTCTCCATTCAAAAAGCCACTAGTCTGAATTAAGGAATGTTTTATTCATTCATGGTAAATGATGACTGACATTCAGTTGTAATTTTTTATAGTTTTTTGCAAAATCTGTAGCTTTAGAAACACCGTGTATGGAATTCTTGGTTACAGTTCACTGCATACATGTACTGTTTGCTTTTCCAGGTGGTGTAGTATAACACCTGATCCCAACTCCATGACTTTGGGGCTTCTGTTGCAGATGATTCTTGTGTAATTATTAGCATAAGAAGGAAAGTTGCTATATTTTATCAACTCCTTATCCTAGGATCAGAATCTAATTCACTACAAACAGTTGCAGAATGTGAAAGGCAAATACAACTGAATCAAATGAATTGTTTTTATGCACAGAGACCTCATTGATACATTATCACTCTTGAAAGTTGTTTTCAGAAATCAATTTCAGTATTGCAAAGTACTTGCATTTTCTAATTATATTAGAGAACCAGGGTAGAATTGTCTTTGAAAGACAGATGTCTGCCTAGGGAGGTGGGAACCCCCCCTTGGAATGGAGAATATGACCCCCTTCCCTCTGTCAGAAAAGTTAATCCACAAACACCAGAGGTTTTTGTCCAAANCTGAGGTAGTGTGTTAATAAGATCCCAGTGTAACGGCAGCTCTTACAAGCAGACCTCCACTGACAGTACAAGAAAACAGCAGGAGACAGAGCTCCACAGTGGAGGTGAATTCTCCCCACAGCAACCTCAGCCTGTCTCCCCCTCTAAAGCTGACAGGGAAGAGAGCTAGGAGATGTGTCCAGCCCATATCTCAAGGTATCTCTGCTGCTTCAAGAGAAACCCCACAGATAAGAGAAGTGCAGCCAAGTGCCCTCCTCTCCTGAGCTTGGCAGCTCCTTTTGTCTCTCCTTAGTACCGGTCGTTATGGTTTCTTAGTGATAGATGGAACAAAATTCCATGACTGAAAGAAGCAAAAGGAAAAATCCTAAACCCCAACAAGAATTTATGTATGGTATTTCAGTGTGATAACACGTATGAAGCAAAGCTTTCAATGCATTTTGGCAAAGAAGTTATTAACTCTGGATTTTTAAAAAATAATATTAGATTGGATAGGAGACTTCCTTTTAAATGTCTGTCAACCTTCAAAAAACAAGAATCTTTTTCAATATTATTCCTAAGTTTAGATATTACTTATTCCTGAAAATAATCAACTAACTTCCTTAGTTAGAAGTATTGTGTAAATCTCATTATTCTTGAAAACAGTTAGGCTGTGCTTTCATGTGCATCAGCTGTATCATCCTTGCCTATACAGTATATGATGTCATCCACAAATGCTGCTAGTAGACATACTAGAGATTTAAATCATAGTGGACTAACACTGTAGAGGACATAGACTTACTCCGTGTCCTCAGTGGTAAATTTCTTTAATATCTCTATGTATTTTGAGAGTAGAAATTTGAGGCATATTGAAAATATATTAAAAACTCTGAAATTACATGGGTAGTACAGTATCAAAAGATCAAAAATCACCACAATCCAGTGGCCTTACTCATTGAGATGAAACAATAAGCTAGATCATATAATCTGTGACTTGCTTCCTGTTGGGCTTCTGTGCTATATCCTAGAAGTCTTGTCATTCTGCCACATTTTTGGCAATATAACCTGGATCAGGGGTGAGATAGAAGCAAGAATATGGGATAGTATAACAGCATGGGTCTTGCTTAGAGGCTCATAGTAAAAGTAACCCTATTTACTGCACATAATTGCCCTGAGATCCACATCTGCTCTCTTCCTTTCTGTCACTAAGTTAGTACTTTTCCAACCCTATGATTCTTCACCAAATTATTCAGTGAAAATGAAGTCTTGCAATTCACTGGACCCTAATATATCAGATATACATGCCAAACATCCAGTCACACATATGTAGGCTTTCTCTCTGTTGCTGGCAACTCACAGATATTTTAGTTGCTGCTGAATAGTACTTACCCTAAGTCAAGGACTTTCCAGTTTCCCATGCTCTGCCAGCCAGCAGGTGCACAGAAAGCCAGGAGGGAGAACTACCAGGACAGCTGACCCAAACTGGCCAAAGGGGTATTCCATAACATGGAATGTCATGCCCCCCAGTATATAAACTGGGGGGAAGTGGCGAGGAAGCACTTACTGCTGCTGAGGGATGGGCTGGGCATCAGTCAGCAGCTGCTGAGCAGTTGTATTGGGCATCTCTTGTTTCTCTTGAGTTTTAGTCCTCTCTCTCTTTTACATTTAATTATTATTATTTTAGTTTCTTTCAATTATTAGACTGGTTTTATCACAAGCCATGGGTTTTACCTTTTCATGATTGTCCCTATTCCCCTGGAGAGTGTGCATGAGAGAGAGGCTGAAAGGTATTTAACTGCGAGCAGTTAAAGCATGACATGCCCATACAGAAAATTAGTCTGAAAGCATGGCTTGAAGTATAGCCAGGAGGAATTCTGTAAAGTCCATGAAGCTGTGTGTGCCTGTTTGATGAAGTCGTGTACACGGAGACACTTCAGAGTGGGCTGCCACATGGACAGGAGGCATGCTGTGATCCCAGCTGCTATGAGAACTGCTCACTAGAAACAATGCAGGCATGACCAGTAGGAGTTGGCACTGCTCTTCTCTTTAGTAGAAGTCGTTTTTTCTCGCTATGGGCTAAGTTTCCCTCCACCTCTGTATTTTCACATTACTTATAGCTATGGAGAACTAGGCTTCTGCAAACATTTCAAAACTTCATCTAAGTGTATCATGGGAAGTGTTTTAATGCAACCTACAGGCCCAGCTGCCCTGAGCACCTCTAGAAATGTGTCCCTTGGGCACTTTTGAAAGTTTTCTACTTTTCTGCATGCACACAAGCACAAACTCTCTCACACACACATATATATATGTATGCGTGTATTTATTGGGTAATAATCTCTAATGCTAACTGACAAAAGATAGTTTCCTGAATTAGTGTGGTGTATCTGAGCATTGTTCAAATGAAGATGTTTACTAGATGTTTCTCTGGCTAAAGATATGGAGAGCTAATAGTTTCAGGCAGGCAGTACCAAATGGGCAGAGCTTCTGCTCAACCTGGGGAGATGATTTTTCCATGCTTTAATGGGGAAGGAAGGAGTAAAAGCAGCATCTGCTTCCAGACTGTGGAAAGAAAATACTTAACAAAGAGAAAAGATAACTCTTAACGAAACAAATTTTACGTTAATTTCTCATATGCATAATAGTGTTGTTCACATTTTATACTTTGCACTAGATTTTGTTTCAAAAAGAAAAGGCAAATAAATTAATACTACAGTAGCTATGATAAAAATCACTTTTTAACCAAAGTTGAAGTTAATTTGAAAAAAAAAAATTATATCTACATATATATATATAAATTGCTTTTGAGATGCACCTTTGTAAACTAAGGGGCCTGCAGCTGCAAGATCTTTCTCGTTATTATTCATGCATGCCTTGTTGCTGCCCTTGAGACTCTTTCCCTGGGCAAGAGAAGCTACAAAGACACTGCAGTAGTGAAACAGATAATAAATAATATTTTGTCTGTGCTGAGTATTTCAAGAAATTAATTTCTATATGCATTAGAGAACTGGATAGCTTTAGACTACAGAAGTGTTCAGAATGCTCAGCCCTGGGTTGCACTAAACTAGCACCCCCCTCTGTTGCATGCTGCCTAGATGTATACATTAAATCACCTCAGTACCTGTTCTTTAAATGTACAGATCCAATCTAAATGGAATCAGAGGCTCATAGAATATTTTGGGTTGAAAGTGGCTTTTAAAGGTCACCAACCTCCCTGGCATGAGAGGGGACACTTACGACTAGACTAGGCTCCTCAGAGCCCCATTCAGCCTAATCCTGAATATTCTCAGGGTTGAGATATCCGTCACCTCTTGGGCCACCTGCATCAGTGTTTTATCACTGTCATTGTAAATGCATTGAATTGCCTTTTAATGTAGACATAGGTAGATAAACTTTCCCCTCCATTTGATATAGCAAGTAGCACACCTTATCTTAACACACAGTATCTGAACACACCTTAATATTACGTGTATTTATATCTTCTTTACAAAAATGTGTAGTGAGTAAGTAGGAATTCAGTAACAACTTAATATGGAAATCTGTATGTATGTGTTGTATATATATCACTACACATATATAAACATATATATCTGGAGTGATATTGAAGGCTGTAATCTACTCAAATAGGCTGAATGAGGTTAGAGCTTTCTTAACACTGACACAAACCAGCCTATGTCCAAATTCTTTTGAACTGCTGACATCTGAAACACAAGGTTTGCTCTTAAACCATAGATTAGCATGAGCAAGAGTCCTTCCCAACTCCTGAACTGCACCTGGAAGTTTTTTAGGAGAGCAGTAGAGGCCATTTAAAGACCTAGCATTAGAAATAACTGAATTTTTGTGTGTAGAAATATTCCCTGTTGCTTTAGTTTACTAGTGTGCCTGTTATCAAACAAATGGTTGATTTGCTTAACTTGAGTGTACTCATAACTGCATGGGAAGCATGTCACCATGTACTTTATGCTGTACAGCATTTCCAAATGACATGGAATTCATCCTTTCCATTAGTTAACAATCAGAATTTCTGGTGCTAGAACACTTCCCTTTGGTGTATATGTGTGCACATAAAAAAGAAAAAAAGACATTAGGAAATCATTTCTAGCTGTGGTCCATACCTTATTTTAGCTTGTTCAGCAGCACATGGCGTAAAATTTCTTCACTCCAGCATAAGTCTTCCCATTAGCAAACTAGGAGGAAGAAATGGGTGGGTAATGAAATATTCTTGGTTTGAAATGTTCAGAAATGAAGTTCAGTATGACGTGTAATAGCTTAACTTGTCACAGATTTATGGAACATACTGATTAGCTAATGGCAATAAAAAGAAAAAATTAGGATGCTGCAGACAGTCTGTGATACCCATGCCAGAGACACTGTGATCCATCACTGATTTGTGAGATCCTGAGAAGGAGGACATGATAACAGCAATAAATCCACAGTGAACAAAAACCTCTCATATGCTGTGACTAATTTTACCATGCTCTCTATGGAAATATATGCGGGAGAAAAGAAAATGTTTTATGAAAGAAGACTGACTGAACAAGGGGATGAGTATCAGAAATGCTCCTGGATTGTAAATATAAGACATTCTGTAACAATATTTCCATTTATCTGAATTTTAGAAACAAGAAACAGCAATTTTTTGTTGGTACCCTGAGAAGAGGGAAACATTTCTTGGCAATCCCCTTGATTCTACAGAAGACAGCTGTATATTTGTGGCAGTACAAGTTCCTGATTTCCTTGAGTACTTTGTTAATTTTGACTACATGACTTATTCTCCCTGTTTATGTTTTATTTCTGTGGCACTTATCTAGTGCAATATGCAGAATGTATATGGGATTTATGCTATAGCTATATGAAGCCATGCAGAGATTGCCTTAAAAGGTTAATAGGCAATAAACTGAAATAGGGGTGGCTGACCTCCCTGACCTTGGAGGCTACTCATCAGAAACTTCCTATGCTGGAGAGCTCTGAGATTCATGTTGTGTCTTGGACTAATGAGGAAAAATGGAGCTTTGAGGGGAGTTCAGAGGAAGGGGGTGCTAGAGGTATGCTAGAGTAGAAGAAGGCAGGAATGGCCTTTCCAGGATTTACTTACTTGTTTCCTCTACAAATTTTCTAGCTGGGGATCTCTACTGCCTGTTCCTAGCATGGCCTCACTCCTAGCTGTGCTCATAGACTCTATATAGGAACATCACTACTTGAGAATAAAGTGAGAGCCAAAGATTGACTGTAATATAAGAGAACTTCCTGATTTCATACCTGAAACACCCTGATAAAATGTTAGAACATGCCTGATAAAATGTTAGAATTTTCTGTATTTATCCTGTTCAGAACTTTACATAATAATATATATTACATAGAGGAAAATTTAAAGTTACCAGCTACTCTGACTTCTGATTTTTGAGTCTAACCATACAGTGAATACGTTCATCCATTGACTTTGCGAAAAAAACCAAAACCTTCTAATGCAAGATCAGAAGCTGATCCTTATAGCGGATATGACTGCAGGAAAAACCTTGATTTTTATTCTACTTTGACCTATAGAAAAGGTAGTGACATTATTCCTGATGTGAAAACACCACCACTGTATTTCTGCTGCCAAAGGGCTCTTGCAACCACAGACTAGCAGAAAATTTGCAGTCTTCTTTAGCTAACCTGTATGTAAAAGTGGCATAACCTACTGTGGCCATTTCACAATTCCTCTGGAAATAATTTTTAAAGATACTGAAGTGCAATTGTAAATATGGTTTGTGTAAGACATTTTTATTGCCTCCTATATTTAAAATGTCTATCAGGAAACTAGACTATTTGTGTTTAAATCCCCTAGAAAAGCAATCCTGTCCTCATTATCCAAGCCACCAGTCCACAGACAGAAGGTAGAAACAAGAAACAAATTACCACATTGACACCCAAATCTTTCCTGTTTTGTCTTGACAGCATTTCATTTATATGATGGTGTATTTTTCCCTTGCAGCTATTGCCTCCTGTTACTCTTTAAGGTAATTGAAGCTGGGCCCAAAAGACCTTAGAGGCTTGTATCTTCTCCTCACATTAGTGACACTTCAGTGATAAACTTGAACTTAAAGTTACTGAGGCGTAACTGAGGGTTCATTTGATAGCTAGTGGTTTTCAGCAGCACTGCAGGGCTTCAGAGGCTCAGCATGAGCAAGATTGTTAATGTCCTGTGAGGGAAAACAATAACACATTTCATTAATGTGTTCATGTGTGAAGCATCCATTAGTGCACTGGAGGTATTAATGACGTTATGCTTTAAACTGACATGTGGGGCATGACAGGAATTGCAAGTCTGATGAGAACAGATGACAAGATAAGCAAATATTTGAATGGCTTCATTTGCCTGCAGGTCAAACCATGGTGCAGGGGAACTGAGAAAGCTAAAACCTGGGAGAGATTAGTGTTTTCAGTCCATTGGCACGGACTGAACCACAGGAAGACTTAAGAAAGATTGTTCACTAAGTAAATAGGGGGATCAGTAAGGACAATAAATATGTAAAAGGTACAAGGTTAATTATTACTGAGTCTCAGTTTGTAATTTGAGTTAAATTGCTAAAGCCACAGCACAATTCAAAGTATAGATACACAGACAAATATTTTGATTTTATGGATATTATTTTAATTTTTGGTAATTCCCCTCTTTCTGCCTGATGTGAAGGTTTAAAATTTATAGCCAAATATGCTGCTGATTAAATCAACAGAACCATTGCACTTTGTACCAGAACTGAGTTTAGGAATGGGATTTTAATAAACCAGTTTGTCTGCAGGCAAGCAGAACTTGTTAGAGTTGATAAGATTATTATTCTTCTCTCATTGTCATGCACATTCTTTATTTGTCAGGTTTGAACTAGTCGTAAATTAGCAGATAAAGGCCTGTTTCCCTGTTTTGGACCAGTGTTGGATTGCTGCAGGAGGCTCACAGTTCGATGAATTTGACAGCTGCAACTCAGCCGTTAGATGACAGCAGTGCACATCTCAATGCCATCCAGCATAATTTAACATGAGCGATCTGACATGCTTGGCAAATCTTTGAAGAAGGGGGAGGAAAGGGCCACTCCTTTGCTACCTCTGATTCAGAACGATTTCGTGCAGCCAGACTTTTCAGAAGCAGTAACACTCACTAGCTGGCTAATGCAATGAGGTTGCG
Source organism: Illadopsis cleaveri (assembly GCA_013399915.1). Lineage (NCBI taxonomy): Eukaryota > Metazoa > Chordata > Aves > Passeriformes > Timaliidae > Illadopsis > Illadopsis cleaveri. The sequence continues at coordinate 20,754 of VXBB01015108.1, forward strand.
CATTATGACTTTTGCGTAAGTGCTGCTGTGCAAAACCAAAGCAAAAAACTTACGCGTTGTCAGTTCTTTAGGATCTATGAATAAAAACCTGAACATTTTGTTTTAATATCTTCAACACACCTTCATCTAACTTATTCAAGAACACTTCTCCATGCCTCACTATCCTCTGATTTTTACCTTTTACTACAATGTAGTGATTTCTTGTCCAGGCCTTTGTGCTTGTACATCAATCAGTCTTGTAATAATTAAAAAAGTAAGCAAATATATCTGACAATTTTTCACACTGAAATTCTGCGAACTTTGCTCAGAAGTTTCCATTACAACTGTTGTCAAAAATATTATTCACTTGAACTAAAATTTTCCATGAAGATAGACACATTTTTGTGAGTGAAAACTCAATCATTTCAATCAGCTGGAGTCTTCAAAAGGTGGGAAAACGTACTTTTTTACTCTATTGTTGGCAACATGGAAAGATATTGTCAAGGACAGTGTATGTTTTCCTTTTTAATGAGCTGCAGATTTATGTGTGCAGTTTACTTGTTCTTATGCTTGTCTTTAGTAACAAACTGTCTAAGGCAGAGCATGCTGATGGACTGCACATAAACTTTCTCCGGCCAGCTAGTCAAACTTGAACACTGTCCTATTTCTTGGTAATCCACCCTTCAAATTGTGCTATATCTTCTCCTCAAAGTGCATACTCCAGAAGGAATGGGAAATGACTGACTGGTATAGTAGATAGGGAAGGGAGTCCCAGCTGAGTTTTACTGAGCTGATATTTGTCTGTTCTTACTCAGGGACTCCCGTAACAGGACAGGTGAGTGGGAGCTGTGCAGGAATGACCCTACAGATTGATCCCTGCAAACCTTGTTTTCAGTGTTCTAAGTGACACATTCGTTTGGGCTTTATGTTCTGTCTGTCCTTACTCCTTCTGTTCCCAAATTTGCCTCTAAACATCAAGAATTTTCTATTTAAGACAGACATTGCTGTTTAAAAATTGTCAATTAGAGGAATAAAAAAAAGTCTTAATGTATCTGCTTCTTAGGGTCTTCTGCATGTCACAGCCTAAACTTACCATCCAGTTTACTTTTAAAGGATTTCCAGTCTGATCTAAAAATGGAAACTGTTTTGATAAACAGCTGAACTTTTGAATGCTTATTTGAACTGACCCTCCATGCCTTTACTGATTTCTATTTCCAGTGCTGAACTAGTTTCTGTGATGGTGATGAAGATGAAGGGTAGTGTATGATGTTGATGCTGAACTTTAAAGGATGAAGGCAAGAGCCCAAGACAACAGGAGGCCTTTGAGCACAAATTATCCCATGGCAATAAAGTGCCATTTTTCTATAGAAAATTTGCCTTTTTGATGGAGGACATGTCTTGAGATGAGTAACAAAATGTCAGGTCTGTCCTTTGCCTTTCCTATTTGTCGGTGTGCCGCTCTCGCCCAGCCAGCCACTCACTCCACACACGACAAAACTCCGGGTTCTTGCCTCTACGCAACTCAGGCAGGCACGCACCACGATGCTCTCCAAAGAAGGAAGGGACTCTCCAAGGCAGGGCAAACTTGGATTTATTGGGGAAAGGAAGGGGGTCTTGAAGCCCCGAGCCTGTGCCTCAGAGAGACCCAGACTGGGGTTTTACCAAGGGTTTTATCCGGGGCTAGCTCGAGGGGTGGCAACAGACAAGAACCAATAGGGAACAACTGGGGGACGGCTGTTTGCATAACTGACAACTTAACAATCCAACAATCTGAACTGGGGAGGGGTATATGTAAATTACAACCAATAGGGTACAGAACTTCACAGAACCTTCGGGAACACAGGGATGGGACAGGAGCTGACCGGCAGCTCAGGGGTGGAGAGGAACAGAGGATTGACAAGGAGCTAAGGCGGGAAGCCCTAGCCAATGAGGAGCTGCAACTAGGGAGAGAAAGGGTAGGGGAGCGAACAGTGTAACAATTTAGGGCTAAAAATAAACGTGAGGGGAGAACTCGAACATGGAGAACAAAGAAGAAGAAACAGGGAGGCCATTTTAGGTACATACAGTGAAATGTAAAATCACAAAGAGAAATCAAAACAAGGTTTTGCACTCCCACACCTATTGAAAATGACTGACCAATATTTCTTCCCATAGCGCACTTTATCTAGTGGAAGATGAAGTGGAAGCATCTGAGTAGCCGTAAGCCTACGTGGAAAGTAAGTTGGAGTTACTACAGCCATGCAGACTATGCTCTACACTTTATGCACTGAGAGAACTGACTTACAGAACACAAATTTGAGAGGTTTTTCTGCATAACTGCAATAAAGCTGTTGCATGGATGCATGGTGTGTAATTTCAGATCAATGAATTCACCATCAGGGATATAAGTTTGTGTTTCAAGACAATAAAAGTGTAATATTTATCCTTTTTATGAGGTGGTATCCATGTTGCATTCCATGGATCTCTTACTATTGCTAGTGCTCCTCTGCTTAAAATAGTCTTTTAGCTGTGAAATGTGATTTAGGAGAAAACATTACACAGTCAAAAGTGGTTATGGTAGAATGAGAAATTTGAGTCTTGACATTCTATTTGTGAGAAATTAGATAATAGTATAGCTTTCCTGCTTATTAATTTCGAAATATTTTTCCTCATCTCCATGAACATTCATCAAGTTTTCAGGCTGTAAGAATATGTGACATATACTTTCTATCCTTTGCTTTTACAATTTATCAAGTCAAATCTTCCAAGAATAGCTCTCATTTTTTTTTCCTTTGTGAAAAAACTATGGTTTCTTGGAGTGAGAAATGTATGTCACAGTTGTTACTCAGAACTGAAGGTGCTAAACATGACCAACCATTCACCTGAGTCCCCCAGGTCACTTGCTGTTCTTGGTAGAGTCCTTAAGACAACTGCTAAGAAGCACAAGGATATCCTCTCACAAAAACTTTAAATTTGTTACAAACTGAGAATTTCAAGTTTACACCAAAGGCCTGGCAAATGCTTTCTTTGTCTTTGCTATTTGTTTTAAAATAGAAGCTGTCATCTTAAAAAAAAGCCAGATCGACAACTCAGTGTTTATCTTTGCAGAGACAGTTCTCAAGATGTGTGCTTTTGAAATGCAAGCTTTGAAAACCTTTGGAAAGTTTAAAGGCTTGTAGAATAATTCTGTCCAATTACTTAAATAGATCTTACCTCTTGGTTTGCTTCCAACACTTCCACACATTCTTATTTAATGTTTCTACTCCATAGCAGGCAGCTTGGTGCCTCACTAGTTCAAGGGATAAGGTCCGTGAAGGAGGAACTCAGAAAAATTTAGACTTTTCCAGAGATTGTGTTGAGAAGAAGTGGATACCAGACAACTGTGATCTGGCTAATAGTGATGGGAGAACGTCCTTGTCTTCCTATAGTGGTATGACTATGTGACAAATCCATTCCCCCAAGCATCTTGACAAATTGTGAGTATGTGGTGTAAAAGTTCATTTGGGATGCTGGTTGCAGTGAGACTACAAATAAACTGTAACTCCAAACATGCGGCTCATCCACATAGAAGTTTTTATTGACTTTTTCTTCACTGTTCATATTTGAGTGTCACTTCTATTAGAATAGGCAACTTTGTGTTTTCTAAGATTATCAGAGTTCATAAGCTACTGCTGGCATCTAGCCAGGGAACTCTTGGAAAATGCTAAAAGAAATAGCAGAAAAAGTCTGACTTGAGTAGCAGATGATCTGCAGCATAAATTTCTTCCAAACAGCTGAGCACTAGGAATCAGTTCAGTTTTAATAACTGATGCAAACTTTTATATAAATAACTGAGTTACAGTTAGTGACTAGAGAGAGTTTGTCTCAATTTGGCTACTTTGTATTTTGCTGATTATCATCTACAAATGATAGAATCAATCAACTACAAATTCTGTGATTTTTTTGTTGGCAAACGATTCAAGGAAAGTGATCTTTTCTATTGCTGTAATGACGCATTCTGATCAATGGACATAATTTGAAAGTCTTAGAATAAATGAAAACAAATAATATCAAGTTTTGCTTCGTTTTTTCTTTTAATTTTTTTTTTTTGTCTGTTTGCTTTGGGTTTTGTTTGCTGCTGATAGTTCTTATATAATACCAGGCATTTAGAATACTTTATACTTTTATACATATGTGAGTATATAAAAAAATAACAAAATGCTTCTAACTGTATAAAACTGAAGTGACTTTTCTGTCTCCGAAAACAGGTCAAAAGATTAATTCAGAAACTCATGTTAAAACTCAGCTGAAATAGCCAATGACATGTTAATGAAAACCCTGCAAATTAGCATGATTCTTCCTGCTGCAGTGAAATATTGTAGAAGATGGAGTGGTAGAAATGGTATCTGTATAAGATGAGATTAGAAATACTTTTTATACACTACAAGCAGCATATCTCTGAGATCTGTATTTCAATGATTTCATTAGAAAATGCAAAAATTATATATGAGGATCAAACCTGGTTTTAGGACCTTGCTCTGCCACAGATTTTGGAAAATAGGCACAAAAAAAAGGAGAAGAATGGGGTGGCTAAGCCACCTAAGCCAGTCTGAACCAGTTTATTGAAAGTGTCTGAAATCTAGTCCAAGAAGAGAATGAAGATATAGAGCTTAAAAGTGGTGAAAGGAGAAACATCTGAGGAAGAAGCAGAAAAGCTAGCAAACAAATAACTGTTTAACAGACAGCACTTAAGAGTTTGCTGTTTTAAAAAATTGCTGGATTTTCTTGTTGTACTACAAACTGTGTCATTCACACAAGTTGTTTGGCAATAAAATGACAGTGTTTCTGATTATTTTTCTCGGATACCTACTAGGAAAACCTTGTAGTTTTGCAGTCTCTGGAATGATAAAATTACTTATCCTGCTATGCCATAGTGTATTTTTACTGACAAACATAATGATAAACCAGTAATTTGTGGCATATTTTATTTAGACACTAATTGCCGTTCTAGCTCATTATTGATATTAATGATCCAGCAACTCTAACTGTTAAGGGATGAAAAAGGCTGAAATCATAGTCCAAAAGCTTGCTACACTTTCAGTAGATTTGAATGAGAACTAGAATATGTATGCAAATTGGTGGGTAAAAGGGATGAGAGCCTTTCAGCGTTGTTAAATCAATACATTTTATTGGAAATCAGTGTTAATTTGGATGGGTGTTTTCATTAGGAGCTGAGCAGTATCCTCGGCTCGGTCACCAGGTGTCAGTCTTGGTGCTGGTAGAGAGGCGAGAGTTTGGAAAAGACCCTTTGTTGGTGGATTAGGGATTCTTTCCCAAAGAGTTCCTATGATGCCTAGCAATGCACTGGGGCAGAAAAAAAAAAAAAAAAGGGAAAAAGCTACTTAAATATTGGTAACAATACCATGAATGAACCATGATATTTATTTAGGAATGTTACAAAATTACTGTGGAGTCCTTCTGCACTTTCAGTCCCCCTGCATCCAGCAGAAGAGGAAGAACATGAATTTCGGGATATGATGGTATCTCCATACAAGTGATGTTGACATGTTTGATAGAACATCTTTCTTTGAATAATTATTACTTTATATACCTACATCTGTCAAAAGCTAAAGAAAGTGTAAAAGAAAGTGTAATTTCTTTCAGTACATAAAGAAACATGAAGGGTTTCATCAAAAAGACAGCATCTAGCACAACTGTTTGGAAAAAAAGTGACTTTATTATAGATTAGTTGAGATACTACCGGATGTCTTTGGTCAAATGCAAATATATTGATTGGCAGCTACAAAATGTCATATTTTAGGAGACAACTGAACAGTAATTGTTAATTAACCAAGCCAAAGAATTTGTTTGCAGGTCAGTTGCTAATTGGTGGACACATTCAGAATTGCCTTCATCAACCATGGAAAAAAATCGTACTTTTAAAATATAAAATGCACTAGATAAGAGGATTTAATTCTGCCACTCATTAAGCTTTCCAATAAATATAAGTTCATATTACGAAATGTAGCTCAGGAATCCTATCAGAAATTGTTCCATATTTAAAAGTAATAACCATATATTCATTGACTCAAATTTGATAGTCTAACAAGGCAATTGGAAAAAACGATGGAACATCACTCAGATGTTTGAAAATCTTATCTTATCCTTCCTCTGGGTCTCCTATATATCAATGCTTAAATTTCATATTACATAGAGAAAATAACAATTATTTAGTGAGTCTGTCATTTCTCAACCTGAGAACTTCCCTAAGACCTCTGCTCCTTTGTTTCAGCACTTGGATTCTGTTAGATGAGTTTGTTTCTTCAAAGTAATAATAAAGTCAGCAGAGAAGATAGCAACTGTCTTAAAAATGTTGCAAGGACATGTACTTTTTGCCCACACAAAAAAACCTGAAAGCCATCCATGTTGCGTGGATGTGTCTCAGGAAGAAGAACTTTAAAACCAAATTAAAAATAATTGATATTCTGTCAAATTTTCTGCTATTAGTACATGTATTCTATTGTAAACCACATTTTATTATTCTTAGTATGCATTCCATGTTGTTTTCTCAATTATTGATTGGAAGGTGTCTTAGTTTGAAAGACAGGTGTCTGCCAGGGAAAAGCCAGAGCCTCCCTTGGAATGGAGAATGTAAACCTCCTCCCTCCGAATTATTATAATTTTGAAATTAAGGGGCTCTCAGACAAAGGTATGGGGATAGGAATAACAGTTCTTTACTAGTATATATAACAAGGCAAACAGATCAACAACTACAGCATTAACAACAAAACAGAACCAGGAATCTTGTGACAGCCTTCTCGGCCGAGACAGGAAAGGATGGAGGAGGGGCTTTGCTTCACAAACTTCCTGGAGCAGTCTGATCTCGGTTCCCCTGCATGACTCTGAGGAGCACCAAGCTGGAACAGCAGGAATGAGCAGAAATCCCAGGCTGGTGGATGAGATGTACCAGAAGCTCCGCAGTGGCAGCTGGAGCTGTGGCATGTCCTGGCAGGGCAGGAGGTGCCGGGGCTGCAGTGTAACAAAGACCCAGAGCAGTGCTGGAGAAGCGGTGGGGGTGGGGCAGCAGTGGCCCCACTCCAGCAAGGCAGGAGAAGGCGAGCTCAGAATTCCTGGACACACGAGCAGATGGTGGTAGATCCCTAGGTACGGCTGGACTTTGGTGATGACAGTGAATTCTCCCTGCAGTAAGCAACAGCTTGGCTGTCCTCCTTCCAATGACGAGAGCGAGAGAGCACAGCTTCTCCCAGCCCCATCCTTTACCTGCCCCCAAAACCTCAAGGTATCTTTTTCCTCTGAGAGAAACTCCCAGAGACTAAAAAAGGTACAGCCAGGTGCTACACTCCTCTCCTTTGACCCCTACTTTCCTCAAGCACCCATAAGTACTCAGTAGTTAGTTTCCTAGCAACTTAAGGGAAAAAATTCTATAAGTAAAAAAGAAAAAAATCTAACCCCCAACAGAGGGAAACAAAATGCAAAATATTAGTATTTCATATTAGAATTTTTCTTGTGAACTTCAATGGTTTAAATCAACTTGAACTGGAAACAGTATGAAATACACTTTTTTCTTGCATGAGACTTTTTTTTTAATAATCAATATTGTAGCCTGGTAAACATGCTATGAAATTTAATAAGCATCTTGATTATCTCATTTGGTGATGTCCTGTGGAGAAGCAGAATAGGTGGTTTCATTCTGATATTGACAGTGGACCTTCCTGAAAATAGCTGATATCAAAAACCTTTCAAAAGTCTTAGATGGAGTAAGAAGGGAGACCCTAGATTGGTGGAGGTCTTTTTATGTCATCATCTTCATTCTGGTTAGTGTTTATGCTGAAATACATCCAACACTAAATCTGGAAACCTGGTGATATTTGCAATGTAGAGAAACACAACTCTCTTGCCATGTCCAATATTGAAGTTTGACTCATCTCTTTCCTGATCATGTACAGTGTTCCAGTAAAGTCAAGAATAAAAAACAACTTTGCATTGGAAAGGGTATTTGAAATCATTTATTTAATGATATTAGTGAGCTTTGGAGTCTGTTTTGTACTCTACCAGTGACTTTCTGTCAATTTTATGTAACTCCATTTAACCCGTTTCTCAGTAATATTTGTGTAATTCCTATGAAAGCACAGATCTTCTGCCTTTTTTTCCCTTCACTGTCCTATCCAAGAAGTATATCCAAAATGTCAACATACATGAAAAGATAGGTGTGAGGATGAGGATGTAGAGGTCTTGAAGATCATTGGCTACTTCATTAGTAGGTGTCACATAATAACTTCTCAAATGAGGAACAGGATGAACAGCAGCTGATGTGCTGATATTTGAAGATTCAGAAAAATATGCTATTTCTAGTATGGTTGGAATGTAAAATTGATGAAACATCTTTTTGTCTACCTCTAAAAAAATGCTTTGAAACTTCTGTAGAGAGAACTAGTGATCCATCTTTGCATGTATCTAGCAAGTGAAGTCTGAATGCATGGCTCTTTACATATAACACCACTAAGATCTGCTGCTTCACCAGCTGCTTAGCTCAATTTCCTTCCATTATTGTCTTCCTAACATTCATTCAAAAGCCATGAAAAATGGAATGTGGTAAGTTTTGAAATGTTTTGGCAATATCTGGGATAACTCACTGTTTTGTGAAGCACCTCACAAAAAATACATGAGAATTGTTGCCCTTTAGAGATACCAAAGAACATTTAAGAAGAATATTGAGGTGTTCATATGAATATGGAAAAATTTAAGCTGATTTTCTGAGAAGCAGAATTCTGTCACAAGAAACAGAAAGAATCCATTCAGAAAAAAAGCTGATGGTGACAGTAGAAATGGGGGTCAGGCCTAAAATTTTTGTCCAGAAGCTACAGAAAGGTACAGGAATCATTATTCTCCATAGTATTAAGAAAAATGTGTGAAATTAAAAACTATAGATCTTTAAATAATAGATGTTTCTGAACTGGTCAAAGAGGAAAGAAGGAAATGGCCTTCTCGGATATGAAAGGCAAGCAAGCTGTGACTGTGCATGGACACCAGGATGAAAATATAATATTTCCCTAGGTGTAGATTTTTGGATGGCTGAAGCTCTCATGGCTACTTTGCTGCAACTTTAACTGTGCTAATCATGTATTGGGATTAATAGCTGAGGACACAGAGCTTTTTCTAATGTGCCTGAGTTCAAGGCTTACCTTCTCCATTTATAAAAGGCAACAAT
>VXBB01015108.1:36839-50202 GCA_013399915.1 Illadopsis cleaveri
TTAAATTAAGTAGCTGTGATCCTGTGATCCCACGAGAAGTCTGAACAGAGAGAGAGAGGTGAGATAAGAAGCCCTCTACACCCGTGAAGAAGTGAAAAGAGATCTCTGTTCCAAGAGATGAAGAAAGTCCTTTGTGTTTGAACTGTCCATTTTAAAATGACACCCCAGTAATGTCCATGTCCCATATGCAGTTTGGGAAAGCTGCCAATGGGAGAGACTTCACAAAAGCAGGTTCCCAGGCAGCTGTTTCTGTGAGCAGTTAAGACCCACAAGAGAACTGTTCTGTGTTGTCAGGGGAGAATTCCATGGCAAACTAAAGAGACTTCTCTCTCCAAATGAACTGATGAGAGAATATTTTATGGGTGGTAACTAAGAGTTTTGAGTTCCGTCTCTTTATGTTGTTTGTGGGAAAGTGAACACTTGTGGTGGGGAGGAGGAATGTTTTGAAAGTTTCACTTTCATTCTCATTTTCTTCTTTTGGTGTGTGTTAATAAATCTATCTTTATACCTCTAAGTTTGAGCCTGTTTTGCTTTTCTCCTAATCCTATCTCATGGTGGAAGAAAGAGTGAATGATTCTGGTAGACACTCAGAGCACTACAAGAGGTCATTGCCAGGAACATGGCTTCAGGGGGAATGAACAGCCACCACACAGTGGAAGCAACACCATTTTGTTCTTCTTTCTCGTGGGAGAATGCAAATCCAGGTGATAAACACAGCCAAGCAGCATGGAGCCTAGCTGAGCCCAGCCCAGTCCAGTCATATACTGCTGAACCCAGCAGTGTGTATGCACCCCAGGTGCCACAAGGAGCCGTGATGGAGTGGACCAGTGTGGACAGTCTGTGACTTGGGGAGGTTTGTCCATAATTTTTTTCATTGGCTCAGGGAAGGGGAGTTTGTCATTGCAGGATTGTGGTAATGTCTGCCATTTTCTCCTTTGTTGCAGGAGGCCAGGTGGTGCCAGCAGTGGTAATGTCCAACAACTTGTCTTTGTCTCAGCAGCCGTGTGGAACTGGGTCAGGGTGGTGAGCACATTTTTGTGTAAATCACTCTCTCTTTTGTATTCTTTTGTTATTAATGGTTCTGTTCCTGTTAGTTTCTTGTTGTTTGTTTTCAGTAAATTGTTATCGCAGTCCATGGTCCCTGACTATGATAATTTCTCACCAGAGGGAGGCTAATTTGGAGTTTAATTCCCAGCTGGTTTTAAACCACAACATTTAATTTGACTGTGAGAAAACAAGGACATACACTAATAAAATAAGAGCATTTCAGACAAGTTTTATTAAGTTATTCCTCTGAAACAGGGAAGAACTGAAAGCTGATCTTCAGTGCAGTATATAAATACTAACAATCAAGATTTAGCTGTTTTAACAGGGGCTACTCCTATGGATTAACATGTTGGTGCTGGCCTAAGGGAGATTTTCAGGAAGCAGCAAAGTCTCTCTAAGCAGTCAGAGTTTTCCTAACCTTGTGTATCAAGAGGGGCCTGAGAAAAACATCTCTAATAAGAAGGAGGTAAGAATACCCAAAACAAGCTTGGGTGATAGACTGATACTGTATGTATCTGTAAAACCTCATCACTGGAAGAAAGGAAGTAGAAAAGACTGAAGATTCTCCTGCGACCAGATGTTTGACTTTGGCATGTGAAAAATCTTACATATTAGAGAATTGTCCAGCCCATAATACTGTGCAAAAACACATAGCCATACCATTAATGGTAGAAGCAGAAATAGTAAAGCATATAAGCATAATAAACATTCCTGTAGATGAATGCATAAAAATATCAAAACATTAAGTGTTGTCTGCAGCACTTAAAAATTTTCTCTTCTGAAGGAATGGAAGAAAAATCCCCCTGAATCATGGGGCTGTTGCCATATATATTGACATATAAAGTCAATCATCACTTCTAGAAGACCTTTGCACATCTCTTTTGTTTCATTTATATTTTTAGCCTGCCTGTGAATATGGATCCCCTCAGACCTATGCCTTTTTTATCATGCTTATTTCATTAGTGTTAGTACTGAAAAATTGCAAAGCTTACTGTGAATTTTATCTTTTCTAACAGTTTTGCAACCAGAAGACCAGAAATATGACTTTGCAGATAGCGAACAGGAATCCCTAGAGTACTAACAATTTGAAGTGCATGTTAGTTTCTCTATTACTTGATCAATGCTGTCACTAATGCAAATCTATTCCCACAATGCATGGAATGTCATTAATTTTATGTTGTTTACGTACTCTTGCCATAAGGTTAAGCAATTCCTACTATTAAGCCAGATGAAATTGCATTACCTTAATGAAATGCACTTTACTGATAAAGAAGAATGTCACTTTCACAAGTGGAAGCACTGTTAGCAAATTTTTACGAGAGAATTCCCAAAATCATATCTTAATTGCTTGGACAGCTGTGTAGTTTACATAACGAGCAAACAATGCCAAGGTTTTTTATTTTCTTTGTCAGCTGTATTGGATGTTAGTATGCATGGTGGACCTTTTTTAGGCCTTTTATTACTTGATTGCAAATCATTCTTCATTGCTGCCCAAATTTATGGAAGGACATTGCTCCCTGAGGTGCCATATCCTTTCAGGTCTGTAACTGAACATGACTGATGGCTCCAGTGTAACAGTTGCTTATTACGGCGCTCACTGAGCTATGATTGCTCCAATACTTTATGTTGGCAGATGTGTTTCCCTTGGAACAGCATCTCCGAGACAGAGGTCATTGATCAAACCCCCCTCTGGCTGTTCCATTATGTGCAAATTATTGCTAAAAGCAGAGAGACTGAGAATGGGCGGGGGTGGGGGGTGCATGTGTGTGTGTGCATACAGTCTGCTCACTGCAGAAATGAGGGAAAGAAAAAAAGCTAACAAAATGAAGAAGAAAAAAGCTGTCTAACTGGAAAAAGGTTTTTATAATGTGATCAATTGGAAGAGAAAGAAGGAAAGCTATTATTTTGGAGGAGGAAAAGTTGCATAACATTTTCTTTTTTAACTGAGAGTATTTTGCCAGTGCTGTATTGAGTGTGTGTATTTTTAGTGGTGGAATGGGTTAATGGATAAAGGGTTATTCAATGTCTCAGACACTTCTATTGACACTTGTTAGATAAGGAAGAGAACATTTATTTGCTGGAGAAGCCCTTGCTACATAGTAGTGGATATTGACTGAGCTGTGCACCAGTTCCAAAANTAATTAAAAGAAAATCAGTTTGCAATCTTTTTTTAGTCATCAGGATCTGTTCCATGAATCTTCATTCATGGAGACATCCAAACTTTAATTGAACAAGGTCCCAAGAAAACTGGTTTAAAATGTTCCTACTTTGTATGAGGGTGCAAATCAGTTGAATTAAGTAACATCCAGAAGTGTCTTTATCTCTGAGTAATTCCATAGCAGGATGAGGAATTGGTTAGGCAGAATCACAGAGCACATAATGGGTGAGGGTGTAAGGGGCTGCAGGGGAATATCTGGACCAACCTGTCTGCTCAAGTAAAGTCATCCCATAGCAGATTGCACAGGATTGTGTCCAAAGAATTCCTGAGTATCCCTGGTGAGGGAGACTCCAAAACTTCTCCAGGCAATTGGTGCCAGTGCCTTGTCACCCACACAGTAAAGAATTTCTTCCTCATACTGAGGTGGAACTTCCTGTGTATCAGTTTGTGGCAGTGGTCTCTTGTCCTGTTGCTCAGGGCCACCGAACAGAGCCTGGATCCATCCTCTGATACCGTCCCTTCAGATATTCACAGACACTCATGAAGACTACTCTCAGTCATCTCTTCTTGAAGCTGAACAGTTCTCTCAGCCTCTCCTTGTGAGAGAGATGCTCCAGTCCCCTAAATGGGCAGCTGCTTCCAGAGGGTAGAGGTCAATGACTTAGCGTCCTAGTAGACATTGGTGTGGTGTCCTGCTATTTAATCTTTTCATTAGTGACAGAAAATGGGATCTAGTGCACCCTCAGCAAGTTTGCTGACAACACCACACAGAGTGGTGCAGTTAACATGGTGGAAGGACAAGATGCCCAGAGGAACTTGGACAAGCTTGAAAAATGGGCCCTAGTGGGAGCCTAGTGAGGTTTAGCAAGGCCAAATGTCCCTCACCATCGCAGGGGAGTGGGATTAGATGATCTATAAAAGTTCCCTTCCACCTCAAAGTAATCTGTAGTTCCTTAGCTTGAGAAAGGTTTCTGGATCATCTTCTCGAGTAATTATTCGTTTTTAATTAACTTGATACCTTGTCAAATCATAGTGTTATTTTGCAGCCTGTGCCAGTTTAGGGAAGATTGCTATTACTTTATTTACCATGCGGTAAAAACCATTCTGATTGGCTTTCAGGTCTGTATTTATAATGACAAACACAATGAGTCTGTTGCCTCCCAGTTGTTTCTATGTACCTTTCTCAAGTATGCTTGCTTTTTAACCTTTTAACAACAATAAAAATCAGACACTGGAAGAAAACTTTCTATAAATTTCTGCTGTAGTAAAAAGCAAGCTTTGCTTCAATGTTCTCTTTCTTCAACTTTTAACCCATTATCTTACCTATTCCCACTCTAGATGTCTCCCCTCCAATTGAATTAAAGCTTACTTGTTTAATTAAAAAGCTTGCTATGGCTAGTCTGGTTTAGTTTCCAACTTCCCCGTTTAAACAGAAAATATTTGGGTGAAATCCATAGTTCCTGTAAATGGAGGTAAGCATACTAAAAAAATTCAAGGACTTGGACCAGCATAAGTAGATAATTGTAATGATTTTAACTCATATAAATCTGAGTTGCCATATAAATGTTTAGGAACAACATTTTCTCCAAGGAGGTTTTTCTTCTCTTGACAAATACTTAAACAGTGATTATGCTGGTTACGAAGCAATTACCGTGTAATTGTTTGTTGTTGTTTTTAGGTTTGACCTCTGCAGAGAGAAAAATTCTTTTGTTTTGTTCCTGATGAAATACTAAGATTGATATCTGGATACGTTGATGTGTTTGAAAGATTTGGCTTATAATAAAGTTTCATTTCCATATGAAGCCCTTTCAACAGAAGAAAAAATGAATTAAGATATTATTTGGAAAAAAACCCAAGAGGAGATAGAGAATTGCAAACCCACTTCACTCACATTACACTTGCTTTGGGTATGGCTCTTGCTCAGAATTCTGAGGCAGTTTCTGCTGTCTCAGAAACTACATCAGATCTTTATGGTCTGGTTACATGATGTACTAGCACTGTTATTATTAGTAGCTCATATACTTCCTTGTGCTGGTTGCACTGTTTGCTACCTATCAAAACAAACACGAAATGAACATAGGCCATGATCGTGAAATTATACCATGAAGAAACATTCCCTACCTGAATGCAATTCCTCCTTTTATTATTTTAAGTAGTAAAGAAACTGTTAGAAAATAATTTTCAGTCCTTTTTGATGTGATATGAGCACTCTCAACTGAAAACTAGAACTAGAGAGTGCATGCAGAACTCATCTCTTATTCTTCATATTTAGATACTTTTGACCAGTTTATGTTGTTCTGAACAAGTTCTTATAGAGACAATATTGCTCTTGTAATTGAAGAGTAGGATCTTTTGTAGTTTTGGGGAGAAAAGTATCTAGAATAACTGATAGACTTCAGGTTAAGGATGACCAATATTTTTTTTTCTCTAGGCCGTGATCTTGACAATTTTTCTTGGAATCTGCAAAGGCATTTACTCTCATGACATTAGGAAAAGCATGGTGCCATTATTTAAATGTCTTATCCCATAAGAATGAATTACATCATTCTTTATTGTGTTAATTTTAAACAGGGAGGACCTTAGATAGCAAGGCATATGTAGCTTGGAAAGACAGACTTTCCAAATTAAAAGACAAATACTGGACATTTGCTGTAAGTCCAAAACATATAAGGCACCACCTCAGGTTATTTTACTGCAGTATAGACATTGTCCTTTGATCCTTTTCTGACAAGGTGTTGTCAGTTCTCTAGTGAATTGAAGTTCACACCTACTTAAAACACCTCTACTTACAGGAGTTCAAGAAGGGCCAAGGAAGTTAACTGCTTAAAACCTGATTCGTGACTGATGCTTAGTCAAGGGCCTTGGTATTTCCTCCTAGAAATTATGTGTCAGGCAACAACCTATGGACCTAAGTCTCTTTTCATTCAGAAAATGAGTTTAAGTTTCTCTTGCTCAGTGTGATGAAATAGGAGAAACAAAAGTATGCACAATCAATGAAAAATACTATGAATTTTCTTTTGGTTCTTCACATCAAGTCATTCATCTGTGGCCTTAAAAACAGAGCCCAAAACCCAACCTCTTGCTACAGCTTCCAGTTTTCAAAAATACCATTTTAAATCAAGAAATCTTTCTGGATAATGATGTCTTTATCAAATATTCCTAATAATTTTTTTTTTTTTGCTGTCTTTTCTGGCTAAGAAAAAGTAGTTCCTTGAAAATTCCTAGCATTAGTGAAGCATCTGAGATGTTATGTCAGCAACAGGATAAACAAACTCATGTTAAAGCATTATAAACATTCTGTGCCAAATAATTCATGCAACAGATGCTATGCATGCCATATAGTATTTATTCTTGTAATAAATGCATGGACTCTTAAAGTGCTTTTAGAAATGGTGGCAATATGTGTAACAGCACATTGTTCAGCAAAATAGATTACCTGTTACTATGAGCATAGTTGCTACAAGTCTTTTACAATCATTCTGGAGCAAGAAAGGCTGAAAAAGCAGTCATTCCAGGTCAGTGAATATCTTGTCTGAGCCCTGCTGACTCTTTGTAGATTAGGAAAAAAACTCCCAGCCTTTCCAGGTCAATAAAAATATTTCAAGTCTGTGAATTTCCTTAAAATGTTGAGAAGTCAGTTAGAACAGTTTAAACCAATGCAGTCATGATCTAATCATCACAGTTGAACTATTCCAAGCTGTGTAATATCTTTTCAAGTTTTTAAAGGCACAAATTGGGACTGGTAATATAACAGCTCTCCTGACATGGGAAAATAAAAAGGAAGAAAACCCAAAACCCGACCAAAATCTTCATATTAAAACCTCCAAATTAAAACCTCCTTTAATCATTAAAAAGTGATAAACTTAGAATAAATTTGTAGTCCTATTTATTTTCTCTCTAATTTATAATCAAGTTGGCGTACTTCTTATATGGTCCCTACAAAGAAATGTGTTACTGATGTATTCCACAGTGTTCAAAAGTGGTGCTACTTTTAAGAAGTTTTTAAGCTGTTGAAATTAGAAGGAACAGTTTTAAGGAGCTTTCATTACCTTAGCAATCAAAGTCAGGACTGTTTATGCTCATTTCAAAAGTTCTTCTCCCACAGTGTAACATCACTATTAAAGGTTCATAATTATTAACATTGCAAGTTGCACAGCCTCATTTATTTAAGTAGCTGGAATTAAACTCAAATGTATGAAGTGACATTTCACTTCATAATATTTCACTAAAGCATGACTTTCATTTCAGTGCAATGTGGATTTTAGCTGTCCTGTAATGTATCTCTGTTGAGATTTCATTTCTTTTGATTTGTGTATATTTTCTTGGATGTTACTGAATAATCCACCTTTAAATTTTGATAGTCTACTTTCTCTACAGCTTGCTTAAAAAAAAATACTAAACATGCCTTCCTTGGTTTTGGGTTTGTCTTCTGCTCTTTCTGTGTAAGGAGCAGCAAAGTGAAAAACAAACTGCCAAACCTTTTGAATATTTCAGACATAAGTGCATATGCTTGTTTTTATTCATCTGCAATATCCTTGATGGCAAAAAAGGAAAAGCAAGCAGGAAACATTAGAGACTAGAAATTAAGTTAATTCTGGGGAGCACTGATTATCTTAAAAGCTAAGGAAAACAAAACTATATGCAAAACCATGATATGATACCAGTGAGCAAAAATAATGTGCTGAGGTATGTTAATGTTTCTGTTAAGATAAAGAGAAAATGAAGAGGGTGCACAGTCAAATAATACTATACACGCTTAATGATTATGGGCTGCTTTGGGAAAAGATGCAGGTGTTCATCTCTGTTGAAAATAAGGCCATTAAATAATGACATATCTCCTAGATGGAGGTGGCAATATTAGAGAATATATGCATATGAGAAACTAAATTCTCTGTGCACACATTCTGAGCCAGAGGCAACAATATTAGGTGTAGAAATTAATTAATGCTGCAGAGCTTAGCATGAACTGGTTTGGTATGTAAGAGAGATAACGAATCCTAATTAATACTATTGATAGGAATAGTTCACACAGTGATGTTTAACTAAAGTTTTAAAAAGTCCTAATTGTAGGTGAAATCATTATGCTTAGCTTCTGCATGGTAGGAATTGAAAAGGTAGAGGAGAAAAATCATCTTGTTCCAAGAAGATGCTTGTTTTTTATTCAGAAAATGACAACAGATTGATGAAGACATATAAGAACAGAATTAATGGTGCAAAGACTCAAAGGTCATTTTCTAAGAAACCCAAGATGGGTCTCAGGAAAGAAATTAAAGTGATTAAATGGATGATCACAAGTGAATGCAAAATCATGATGTATATTGAAGTACAGCTTGTCTGAGTGTAACATAAGTTATGTTTTGTGGCTGCAGACCACTAAAACACCATTTGACCAAAAGTAGTGTGGTTAAAAGTCAGAATTTGGGCAGATCGAGGACTTCTGGAGCTAAATCATGATCCATAACCTGTTGGTGTTATTCAATGAACATAACAGTAAGAGCAATATGGGGTTTTATGTGGTCACTGGCAGAAAATGCCAATCACTTTCTTAGTAAGGATCAGTATTCTGATTTGGTATTTCAAGAAAAAATGATCAATCATTCCTTAAATAATCTGTATTTCTGTTGAGGTTGATAATTACCATAATATATATGTGCAAAGACAATTGCCAATCAGTGTGGAGCTTCAGCTGAAGTCTAATGAGAGTCTCCAGACAGACAAACTTTGAAATAACATTTAATAGCCAATTTTACCAGTGATTCAGTAACAGGTGATCTGGAACAAGGGCAGTTTCTTGAATTGCCTTAGGTTAAAGCAGTGGAGAGTAAGTAAAATGAACTCCAAATATCATTTGATGGAGTACAATAAAAGAAAAAGAGATCAGAATGGTTGGGTGATTGAAAAAAGATTAATGTGTTCCTCTGCACAATGCTGATCTACTCCAGAAAAAAAATCTTGTTTTTGCTTCCAAACATCACATGTTGCAAATTGATAAAACAAAAACAACAATAACAACAATAAAAGGTTGTCTTCTGGCAATTATTTGGAAAAAAATCCTGATTTCTATAGAACAACTGGGTTCTGATGAAAAAAACAAACTTTCAGGAAAACTTTGGACAGTGATGATTTCAGTGTTAAAGTGGTAATTCCAGACAAGTAAGAAAAGAAATAGGCAAAGACAATAAGAGAAAATCTGAAAAATTTAATGGGATGTATTGTTATGAAACTGCTACTTGATGTTTACCTTTCCTTTGAAGTCTGTCTTAAGACATTTTCTAAAATAGCTAATATTGGCCAATTTTGAAAAAAACCTAATAATTTAAAAAATATGGTAATACTGTTTGTAATGGAGCTCTATGCTCTTCAAAGAAACTCTTAAAATTACTTTGCATCCTAATATAATGGAGGGAAGGGTGGCAGGGAGCGAGAGGAGGGCAGACATGATTCTCTCTCCATTTACTTAACTCTTTGCTGTCTACTGTAGCAGGATCAGCCACACAGGGTCATGATATGTAGGAGGATCGGACCCACAGAAGGAACGAGGCAGGCAGCAGCAGGTGAAGGGAAAGCTAATGATACTTTATTCTACAATCTTTTTCTATATTCTCCCTTCTTCCTCATGCGACTCCATCTTATATACAGTTTGTACAAAGGCAAGAGATTGGTCATTTAGGTCACCACCTCTTCAACCTGGATGGTGAACACCACCATCAATCAATTCTCCTCTCAGAGGAGAAATATGAAAAACAATCTAAAAATATACATTGTTTATGTTGAGGCTGTGTGAGAATCTACTTGTAAGATTCCAAACACTCAAAATGAAGAAAGCTGAGTTGATTACTTAGGCATCTGGCAGTGTGTCTTAACTGATATTTTGTATGATATTGAAGAAAGTAAACGTTTTTTGCTGTGTCTGTGTTGATAAAGTATTTGCTGTAAGCATCCCTTCTGTAGAAAATTCACATGTAAAAGCCATTCTAGATGTTTAGTAAATCACCTTTACATTCCATATGTACCTGGTAGGGAGTACAATGCTTTAAATAACAGTGAAGGAAGACCTGCATTTTTTAAGGGAAGACTAGACATAGTATAGTGGGATTCCTAAAAGGCTGTGGGAGGATTAAAAGGCAAAAACCTGACAAAGCAAAGCTTAAGAAAGAAATAAAAATATCCTTGGTCTTGTTTCTTCAACATGGCAAAATACTATTGGAGACTATGCAGTTTTCTGCATGCTGGTATTGCTCTGATAGTCTGTCTACCCTGAATGTAAGCACATATAAATATTGCTAAGTCACTGCAGCTGTTCTTGTATTAAAATACAATACAAAAGTCCATGCTGTATTTCACTTGAGAGATAACTAGCATATAAATACCCTGTCATCAGCAATGCTGCTTTGTGTTTAAGGACTTATTGCCTCTGGATACAGGATATTTTCTTCTAGAAAGGAGTAACAAGAAAGGGTAGTAATATTTGTTTGTGAAAACTGTGGTGTGAAACCCCAAAAGTTCAGAGGTAGAGTTTTGTTTTCTCCTGGGCGCCTGATGCAGGGCTTTATCTTTATCAGGTAAAGAGCTTTAGTATGGATTGTGTATATTGTGTAATGGCATTTTCTCCCCCTTTTATTTAGTTACCTTGTATGAGACTTCTTCAGTTTTTAAAGACTATAGTTGAGTTATGGACAATATTTATTGGCATAAAATAGCATACATTAATATTATTTTTAATATACATTTAAATATTTTTACCAAAAAAGTTTGTCATATATATTGTGATAGCACAGCAGGGCACAAGCAATCCAGGGGATCCTTCAAATGTGTTGGTGACAACTTTTTCATACAAGTAATAGAGCAGTCAATGAGAAGAGGTGCAATTCTGGATCTTGTGCTCACCAACAGGAAGAAGCTGGTGGAGAATGTGATGCTTCCAAGGCATCTGTGGCTGTAAGTGACCATGAGATGCTGGAATATGACATTCTCAGTGCAGTGAGAAAGACATTCAGCAAACTTGCTGGTCTGGCCTTCAGGAGAGCATACTTTGGCCTCTTGAGAGGTCTACTAGGTGGAGTCCTGTGAGATAGAGCCCTGGAGGGCAGAGGGGCCCAAGAATGCTCGCTAATATTCAAGGATCACCTCTTCCAAATTCAAGAGTGGTGCATCCTAACAAGGAAGAAATTGGGAAAAAATTCCAGGAGACATGCACAGATAAATATGGAACTGCTGTAAAAACTCAGAGAAAAAACCTTGGAAGCAGAGGTGGAAGAGAGGACAGATGGCCTAGGAGGAATACAGGGAAACTGTATGGGAAGCTAGGGATGAGGTTAGGAAAGCTAAGGCCCACTTGGAATTGAGTCTGGCCAGGGATGTCAGACAAAAGGAAGGGCTTCTACAGGTATGTTGTTAACAAAAGAAAGACAAGGAATAACGTGGGCCCTCTCTGGAATGAAATGGGAGATTGTGATTATGGAAAAAGCTGAGACTGTCAATGAATTCTGTGTTTAAAATCTTCAATAGCAGGTGTCCTAGGCACTCATCCCAAGTAGGGAAAAGAAAATTCAGGCACTGGGAGAATCTCTTAACATCTCAGAATATTAAGAGATTGGAAGGGGTCTTAGACATCAATGAGCTCCAAACCCTCCAGCCGTGGGCAGGGATACCTCCTGCTAGACCAGGTTTCTCAAGGACTTATTCAACATGGTCTTGAATATAGCTGGGGTTGAGGCATCTACAGCCTCCCCGGGCAACCTCTTCCAGCATCTCACCACCCTCACAGTAACGAGCTTAATTTTATATCCAACATAAATTTATTCTCTTTCAGTTTGTACCCATTACTCTTTGTCCCACCACTGACAAAGAAGACACAACATAAAAAGGACATGGAACTGTTTGAGCAAGTCCAGAGGAATTTGTGAGATTGATAGGGGCCCTTGTCAGAGAAGACAGGCTGAGAAAGTTGGGGCTGTTAAGCTTGAAGAAGAGAAGGCTGAGTGGAGATCTCATAGCAACCCTCCAGTATCTGAAGAGGGCTTACCAGGAAGGTGGAGAGGGACTCTTCATAACCAACTGTAGTGATGGGACAAGGGGGAATGGCTTCAAACTGAAAGAGGTGAAATTGAGGTCAGATGTATGGAAGAAATTGTCTACAGTGGGGAAGGTGTGGCACCGGAACCGGTTGCCCTTAGAAGCTGTGGACGCCCCAACCTTGGCAATGTTCAATGCCGCGTTGAACAGGGCTTTGAGCAATCACGTCTAGTGGAAGGTGTCCCTGCACATGGCAGAGCAGTTGGAATTTGATGATCTTTAAGGTCCCTTCCAATCCAAACCATTCTAAAATTCTATTCCTTTTTAATTTGATTTACTTTTGTGGAATGTTTAAAGTGAAAATTTGCAACTCTTCTTTGGGTAATGATGGAAGTGTTAAAGCCCATAGTTAACACAAGTGTAAATACCACGAGAACCAAAAAAGCTTATACAATGTGATATTATGAAATATAATAATTTTGATTAAAAATATTGTGAAAGGAAGAAATGTAAGAGCATCCTATCTGTGTTACTGGAAGATGTTTCCCCTTATGAGGGAAAAAAACCCCCACTATTGGATTTTCAGGTTTGACCTTGCTTATTCAGGGAGCATGGGGCTAGAATAGAATTGCAATCAAATTATGAAAATAAACCAAATTACCAACTGATTGAGAAATAATTAATTTTATTGAAAATTTTATGTAGAGTTATTTTTGGGAGTTTTATTTAAATTGAGATGTGGAAATGCTCTATCACTGGTACCATCAAATCAAGCTGAAGATATTTTAAAAAGAAGTGTGACATTTGCAATCAGCAACCTAACTTTAAATGTGGAAATATCTGATACCCATTCAGCACCAACTGTTCAGCAACATTTTGGTACTATAGCACGTCTCTTGGAAAAATTTCTGAAGCATAAGCTGTCTGTGTGACCTACTCAAGAAAACCTCAGAGTGCTGAGTTGAACAATAACTAGATTTTAGTCCAGTAATTCAAGGGAATCACAGAATCACAGAATCACAGAATGTGTAGGTTGGAAGAGACCTTCAAGATCATCGAGTCCAACCCAGCCCTAACACCTCAACTAGATGATGGTATCAAGTGCCACATCCAGTCTCTTTTTAAACACATCCAGGGATGGTG
>VXBB01015108.1:55532-92583 GCA_013399915.1 Illadopsis cleaveri
GGAAAGCTTCTCTATCTTTATTCTAAATTCCTTCTATTTCAAAATTCTGTCTCCAATATATACAGTTTGTACAGAGGTCAAAAGACTGGTCACTCAGGTCGCCACCTCTTTGACCTGGATGGTGAATACCACCATCAATCACATTTCTCCTGCCAGAGCAGAAATATGTAAACAATCTAAAAATATACATTATTTTCTTGAAGCTGCGTGAGAAACCTGGACTGCAAGGTCCAAACATTCACAAGCAAGAAAACTGAGGGCAACAATACAGTGCTCACAGACAAGCTTCTCTGTATGTGGAGGCAAAAGCTGTGATATTTTAAAGGCAGCCTTTCAGGCCAAGTCTGAGTCTTCTGGTTATTGGAGCAGAATTCTATTTCTTTGTGTCTGTTTCTTGAGTTGCACTAGGAGATGGGGTCTACTATAATCCTTTGAAGTGATGCATCTTCCAGTAGTGCTCTCCTCATCCAAAACGGAAAGTCGTATGATCAGTCTAAAATTTTATATAAATTTGAGGATCTTATTCATGCTGGTTGCAGCATCACTATGAATTTTTTTCCTTGTGTTGCATTTGTCTGTTTTCTGGTGTAGAACTTGTAATGTTTATTAATTTCTTGGCATTTTTTTAAGTGAAGAAGCCAAGGCTGAATAAACAATGGGAAGAAAAAGTATATTCTTTTGGCCTAAAATTCCAATTGATTTTGATCTGACCAGAATTTATGCTTCTGTTTACCCTTTTTTTGTTGCAAACACTTGCTCAGAAGAGACATCTGTTTATATTAATAATGAGGAATTACTGTTCTTCAGAAGAATATTAATATATATTCAGTTATATTTGTTTAGTAATATGATAGGCCTGATTAAGTAATTTTCCTACTGCTTTACAAAGGGTTTCTTCAGTCAAATAACTGAGAAGCAGAAACAATGCCATGTAGCTCATGTGATTTAGGTGTACAGAACAAATGATGAATTAAAAATAGTCAAAGAAATACAGTAACCAAAGTCAATAATTTGCAGCAGACCCTTGAGCAGATATGTTCACATTAAGTATTTATGGTGAAATAATGAATACACTCAGAAAAAAGACTGTTCACCAATCATCTAACTGTATAAAAAACCCCTGAGTTCTTTGAGTAATTTTTTTGTCATATGTATTTTATCACAGAAAGAGAAATAAAAGGGTTCCAAAGGGAATATAATCACATTCATCTGGACAGTTTGGGGGTAGAAAATCCCTGAAATGGCCATTGGTTTAAGTGATGTAACTCTTATATCTTACTTTTCCCAGAGACTCTGCTGTAGTCAGGTCATAAAAATACACACATTCTGATATCTTTGGCATATGAGGAATTCTTTCTTATAGCTCTTTTATTTCTTATATATATTCTTTCTTATAATTCTTATGGTTGTTTATAGTTGTCTATAAGTGTAGCTTATTCCTGAAATAACTTGGTACAATTTCAGTACAAATATATAGTAATGATACTTTCCCAAATCTGGAAATAATCAATTTTAGAGACCTTTTTTATTCACGTTCAGTGTGATATGAAGATTAAGCAATAGATGGTCAATCATTAAAACAGCAAGTCCTTAAAAAATTATTCTATCCCAGGGTATAGATGTGAATGAATTTAAACAAAAGACAACAAATTTTATTTTTCACTCTTCAAATAATCACCTACCCCCTAAATACCATAATTAGACTTCCCACTAGAAAAGACCATATTTATAAGAGCTGATGGTTGAAGTAAAAAGTGAAAAATTAATGATGGTTTTTCTGTTGAAGGCAGTTTTTAGACAACCATATAAATAAAGTACAATTCTGAACACTTAGATAATTATAGGAAGTAAAGCCCTTCTTTGCAATGATGCACATTTTATGTTTGTTACCTGACTTTTTCCCTCAAATAGTTCTTGTTTCTTGTTTGAGGAAAGTTTTTTTATTTGTTTGTTTTTGCTTTATTTATTTGTTTTATACATTTAGTGCATCTTCCTGCTCAAAATAAAATTAAAATAAAATTTGTTCTATTCTTAATATCAAAAATTTTGTCCCTAAATTTTTTTGCAAGGTTACATTTGTTTCCTAACATGAATTTTCAGCCAACTTGGCGTGTGTTAAAATATCTTTTTCCCACATGAGGGCATCAGAGTTGTTCTAACATAATATGTGGAAGACACATTGTTATGCTGTTTAGATTCCTATTTTCAGAACATTGTACACACAGCAAACTTTCACAATTATCTTTATTTTTACTCTGAAAAGTATTTATCTATTTCTAAATGACTTCTGTTTCATTGCAAAATGGTGTGAACAACAGGATCTCCTTGGGTCAAATTCTGTTGACAGAACTCATGAGTTTATAATAATTAGATTATAAGCTATTGTTTGATTTACATGATATCCAGTAATAATAACAGGCTTTAACCAGAATATGGATCTCATAAAATAATTACATAGCTAAGTGTCTGAAACTTACTGTTTAAGTCTCACAACCAATGGAAGCAATTGACAGGGAAAGGATCCTTACCCATATAATGTGCTTTTCCCTGTTTGTTCCTGTCAGCTGTCTCACTGAACATGTGGGAAGTTAGTTATGTCTTGGGAAAGGGCTAATAGAGAGGGAAACGGTTCTGTTTTCAGAGTGTTTTGTTAAAAGTACTATAGCTGCTAATAGTAATGACAAAAATACTAACAGCATTGCTCACTTCGTAAATGTTAGAAAATAATTGCAATTGTCAGACACAGTGAACCATTTTAAGAGTGTGATATCTATCTCATATTTATCTAAACTCTGGTTCACTATCTAAGTTTTTCATGGTCCTTTTAATTTTTAAAGTTTTCCTTTTATTGTTCTACCTAATCTTGCTGACTTCCTATTCTGTTCAGCAAGTCTTTTAATTGATCAAGTTTAGTGTTGTTATCAGTGTGGTTATACCTGAACTCTAGACAAAATTAATTATTTTCCAGATATGTACTGCAGTCAATGTCCATAATCAGGACCATGTTTTAATTCTATTATTATTTTGTTGAAAAGTTTAGAAGTGTCTTATATTACTTTTAAAATAATATAGCTTACTGTACATTTACAAAGCGGTAAATATGATCCAGAAGATCCCTTCCTTTTGAAATATTTTGATGTCATTCTGGAGTAACTTGGTGAATCATTTAATCTTTTAATTATATTTATTAATTTGCTTCTTAAAATTATTTAATGAAACTGTGATATATGGGCAGTGTTTCTTAGGATAGAAAAATATCTGTGATGTATGGGCAGTATTTCTTAGGACAGAAAATATGAATAAAAAAATCACTCATGAGAAATTCTTGAGTAGTTGAGAGTGTATTCTCTCTACCCTAACCAAGCAGAGTTTGTAGGTTTTTTTTTTTTTTTTTTTTTTTTTNNACTGATTCTGCTATAAGAATCAAGATATAATCTCTGACACAGTGTAGAATAGCATCTCAGCAAAATTGGCAGCTCCTGCTGCCACACTTACAAATCCCCTCAGGTTCCCACTAAGGCAGACACCTATTGATTTCTTTGTTTTCCACCTTCAGAAGTCATAGATTTTCCTGTCTATCTCTAAGGAAAGAATATAGTCAAACTAATTATATACTTAATTTGAAAAACCAAAATGGCAACAGGTAGTGAAAAATGTGTTAGATGAAGAGAAAAAACCTGCTTGCATACTTTTAATTTTTTTTGACCTTATCAAAAGTATCCTAACAAAGAGTTAATGAACTTTTTACTCTGCTTAATCAAGTTTAAATTATATAACTAGAAGAGTGAATAAACACACTTCTCACTTTAACTTGTTGAAGACAAGAATGTGTTGTCCCTATTTCCAATTTCCTTCATTTAATTTTCAGAAAGAAGCCTGGGATTTGTATCTAATGAAAAGCTTAAAACACAGACTGCGTAGAGTCTTATTTTTAGACTGTTAGAACATACAGATGTGATAAAATTCCCTCCTCTCAGAGTTTTCAAGCACTGGAAAAAATAATCAATCTGCTAACGACATTTGCTGCCGTAGTGATGCACTGTCCACCTAAGATCATAACCTTCACTATGAGAATTGGTAAACCCAAAAAACCACCTTTTGTACTTTGGAATGCCCTGAAAAGCATATTTAGCTTGTTCTAAATATCAAGTGAAAGTTACTACAGTGCAAATTCACAACTGGATTTTAGTTTTAGTTTTTTCATTTTAAAATCTATAGCTGTGTTTGAGAACTGGCAAAATGCAGAAAATGTGCAGTGCAACTTCTAAAGAGAAGCCTAGATGGCCTGTACAAAAATTCCTCACAAGTAACTTCAAAAATGATACACATGTTTGTATTTTGGTAATTAAGATGGCGAAAGAATTCTTCTATTCTTATTTTTGAAAGATTTCTGATTTTGCTATTTTCTTGAACTTGTCTCTATTCCAGTGTAACTCTCCTGGTGAGTCTTTGAGAGTGCAATAAGGACACAAAAATATTTTAGTATGTGTTAGCACAGGAACAGACAGATGAAACACTTCCTCTGTTTCTGAATTATGTTTGCACTCTTTACTTCAACACCTCTAAAATATTTGAGACTCCCAAAGTGGTGTGTGGGATGTAAAAGGGATAAACTAAAATACAGTGAATGCTGTCACTGAAAAACTCTGGTTATGATTAGGCTGAGATGTGGAACTCTGAAAATACTGACTGTGTGTAGTGCGTTCTAGTTCATAGTGTTCCATTTAAAAAATTAATTTACTTGGTGTGTATGGTTAGACTAGTTGAATGAACTTCCATTCTAACCACTTATATTAGGAGAGCTTAGAAATTTTTAAAAAGACTAACAAAGAATGTTCCAGAAACCTCAGCAATAAAAATAAATAAAAAAAAAAAACCAACAACAACAAAAAACCCACCCCAAATAAATAAATAAAACATGATCTGCTTTTCTGTGCTATTAGGGGAAAATGACCTCATGTCTATTTGCTGTTGTTTTGTGAAAGTAACTTTGTATCTTAGAGTTATTCTTCCGTGCATTTTGCAGCCACCATCCTACGCGATTGTAGGATGGAAATTTCCTCTCTGTCCTAGGACAAAGTATTTCGGTTGTAATTATCTGTAGAGCGGGCCCACAATGACAATTCAAAATGATATACAGTGTTTATACATTTTATTTTTCTTTTTTGCTTTCTAGACTTCAAAGTTTAGAGAATTAATATCTATTCAAGACTGCTGTTCCTTAAACTCCTAACCCTCAAATAAGTTGTGCAATGTATTTTCACAACACCTATAATAATGTCTTAAATGCTGAGGTGCAGAATCTGAGGCCAAATGTGTTGCTACAATTGTTTTATAGTCCCATTCTGCTCCTTGGATAATTTACGTTGATTGCTTACCAGTTAAAAAAGACTAAATTTTGTTACAGCCTGATTCTCTACGCAGTGGTCAAGTTTCATTGACTTCACTACTGCAGGAACATCACGTTACCCTGTGTTTTCCGTCTGATCATCCTGTGTTAAACCTGAGCTGGTAACAAAAGAAAGACAGCTGGCCTATGCAAATCTAAATATGCTTTTCTTTTTTCCTAAAGCTCAAAGTCCAACACTTTGCTTGTGCCAAGTCTGGCAAGGTATAATTTGTCTATCGTCTTGCTTCCATACATATAACTTTACAAGGAAGTGATTCTTTCCTGTGAGACTTAAAATTGCATGTTAAGCAGGACTTGTTTCAGGAGGCCAGAAAGTAGATATACATGCAAGGAACAGGAAGTTTTACTCTTGAGATTGTTCTCAGCTGACCCAAGAAACCTCAGGGAATTCTTGAATATGGAGTTACAATGAATCGAACAGTACCCTGATGGTCAAGATGTAATACTCAAGACATATGGCACAAATCTATGATAAGTTGAAAGATTCCTTTGTCTTTCCTTCCAAGTCAAGACAAGATCCCTATCAGGATATCCCAGAGAGGCTTTTTTAGTCTAGGCTCTTTCTCCTTGTGCCTGAATTTATGCTCCGGAAATCAACATTTTATAGGCCAGATATATTCAGTTAAATTAATAGTCAAATCTATTAATTCACATCTGAACTGTTTTCCTCATAAATTTGAGTATTCTTTTTCCTATCTAAAACTCAGCATGAAGGAAGATTGATTCTTTGGGACTTGATTGTTTTGAAATGATGTGCCACACCTTTGCATCTGCTCACGATGTGCCCAAATTACAGTTGCTTTCAATAATCTTTCTTCTACAACTGTGTGATTAAGGATTGATGTATCATTTTTTTCATTTGTGTAAATAATTACCTGGAAAGACTCCGCCAATTTTTTTTAAATTAGTTACACAAGAGTTCTTGTATTGCTCTTCCTTTCTTGCTGGTTTTCTCTCTCCCTCTCCTTTTTTGCCTTTCTTTCTCTTTCTGCTTGAATAAATGAACCCATGAAGGTGAAGTGTAAATTATAGCATATTCAGTGATATAAACAGACAACTAAGTCACTTGTACAATTTTTTTCTGACGTTTTGTGAAGGAATTCTAGTATGTGATATATATACTGTCATGTGAGGTAGTTATCAAATAAACAGCATTTATAGGAAATCCTTAATTGGGATTCTATACTGTGACTGCCTTCTTCACGGTCTCTGAGCTACAGAAAGTTAGAGGGACAGTTTATGCTGAAATATACCCATCTGCTCATTTTATTTGGAGCTTGCACCCTATTGCCACTGCCATTCTTAGGAAGTAACTAAACCTAACAGTGACTGGGAAACTCTGCCATCTTTTACTGCAAATGATACTAATGTTTTCTCTTTTTTACTACAGTCTCTTGAGATTGTGACTGATTTGCATATTCTCTAACACTTAATTAACGATGTCACTTTCCCAGTGCCTTGAAAACAGTTTTCATTTTTTTCCTCGGCAGGCCTCCAACAATTACCTCCCACATTTTCTGCTGCCGTCCTTTTTATTACTTTAATGACAAATAATTGGACAGATTCTGAGTAATGAGGGTGAGAGCCAAAGGACTGTTGCATAGGAGATGGCTGCTTGTTACAAGACACTTTTAGTGGTCTCTAAATCAGATAGACAAGTAGAGTAATGATCATCTTGCAGTAATGAGACGCAATTAAGAATCGCTGCAGCAAATGACAGAGCAGTCCATTGAACAATAACCTCCCTCTTCCCTTTTTCCAAAGAAGATCGAAGCTTAATTATAGCATCGCCATTTGCAATGCTATAGTTAAAGTTGTGTCAGCATTTCCATTATAAACCGGCTACTTTCAAGGGTTTATAACTCCTATGGAAAAAAAAAAATCTGCTTTGAGCTGGGAATTTCCTTGCAAAGACTTTCAGCTTGCTGTTTAGTTTTTATTATTTATTTATTTATTTTACAGAGTGGACCAGCTCCATGCCTTTTCTAAATAGACAGAGCTTCATTGGTGTGACTGAAGCTGGAATAATTTGCATTTGCTGAGAATTCTTTTCAAGTGCTCTATGACTCCAGATGTACCAATGCACAGAAACCTGTCACTGAAGTTGAGGAACAGCAAATGCTGCTTTTGAAAGCAGCATTTTTTGAGGTTTCTTAATATGTCAGACATCAACAGAATAACACAGTGCAGTGACAAACAAGTCTGGGAAATTTCTGAGGTATGTTGAAGGTAATTTCTTGTCACCACTACTCAATGAGCCAGGTAGGAAAGAATCTCTCCTAGACTCGTTATTTGAGAATAGAAGAGGGCACTTGGTACATGTAAGGTTNCCTGCTACTTTCAAGGGTTTATAACTCCTATGGAAAAAAAAAAATCTGCTTTGAGCTGGGAATTTCCTTGCAAAGACTTTCAGCTTGCTGTTTAGTTTTTATTATTTATTTATTTATTTTACAGAGTGGACCAGCTCCATGCCTTTTCTAAATAGACAGAGCTTCATTGGTGTGACTGAAGCTGGAATAATTTGCATTTGCTGAGAATTCTTTTCAAGTGCTCTATGACTCCAGATGTACCAATGCACAGAAACCTGTCACTGAAGTTGAGGAACAGCAAATGCTGCTTTTGAAAGCAGCATTTTTTGAGGTTTCTTAATATGTCAGACATCAACAGAATAACACAGTGCAGTGACAAACAAGTCTGGGAAATTTCTGAGGTATGTTGAAGGTAATTTCTTGTCACCACTACTCAATGAGCCAGGTAGGAAAGAATCTCTCCTAGACTCGTTATTTGAGAATAGAAGAGGGCACTTGGTACATGTAAGGTTAAGTGGCTGTTTTGGCCACAGTGGCTTTGGCTCACAAAATACCTCAGGTTGGAATTTTTGGTGTAATGATAAAAAAGTTCTGTAGAGTTCCTAGCCAGTATTCTAAGAGAGCAAACTCTATGTTACTCAGGGGGCTAGTTAACAGTGTCCCCTGGGAATTGGCTTTTGAGGGTTGTGGGATCCATGAGTACAAGTCAGTCTTTAAGAACCACTTCTTAAAAGAACAGGAGCAAGCAATCCCACTATGCAAATGGGGCAGAAGATCAGCTTGGCTGAACAAGAAACTGCTCATAAAGGAAAAAAATACTGTATGATTTCTGGAAGTGAGGTCAGTTTTGCAGGACAGAGCGGTATTTCCTACAAGCAGGGAGCAAACATGAAAGAACAACGTTCAGCTAGTGTTGAAGCTGGCTGGTGCTGTTTCAGCCAACAAGAAAGGCTCCAAGTAGGTCAATAACAACAGGTGACTAAGGAAAATACCAGATTAATGCTTGTTGATGGTGGTCATCTAGCAAGTGAGGATAGAGGAAAAATGAAGGCATTAAATGCTTTTTTTCTTCAGTCTTTAATATTAGAAGTAGAACTTGGACTGCTCATTCCTCTCCGAGTCAGAGGACTTTGTGAGCAGTGACATTCCATCTGTGAACATTGAAATTATAAGGAATAGGTTAGATCTGTTGAATGTTCATAAATCTATGGGGTCTGGTAGAATTAATCTGAGAGTACTGAAAGAGTCTGTAGATGTTAAACCTCTCAAAGATCTTGAGATTCTGGGAAGGTCTCCATTGACTGGAAGCTGGCTGATATAACTGCAATTTATGGGTATGAAGGGTATGAAGAATGTCCCAGGAAACTACACACCTGTTAGTTTAACCTCAGTATGTGGAAATTTTATGGGGAAGGTCACACTGGGTACTTTTGAAATGCATTTAGAGATTAATGTGATCATCGGACACAGTCAGCACGGGTTCAACAAAGTCCTCTTTAATTTATTCTCTACCCCTCTGTGATAAGGTCACCTACACAATGAATGAAGAAGAGATGATGATGTAGTTTTTCTGGAGTTTAGGAAGGCTTTTGATACTGTCCCTCACAGTATCCTTCTGGACAAGTTATATAGTTGTGAGATTGGCAGGTACACAGTGTACTGTGTGAAGAACTGGCTGAATGGTTCAGGGGTTCAGGGGTTGTAGTGCATGGGGCTAAAACTGGCCGGTGAGAAGTCACTAGCCGTGTTCCTCAATGTTAAATTCTTGGACCAGTTCTGTTCAATAATTTCATAAATTATCTAGATGAAGAAGTTGAATACACATTATCAAGTTTGCTGATGATACCAAACTGAGGGGCAAGAGCCTTGCAGAGGGATCTGGAGAGATTGGAACCTTGGGAAATCATCAGTGGCGTGAAATTCTATAAGGACAAATACCAGATTCTGCCCCTGGGATGCAGTAAAGCTGGGCATAAGTATGAGCTGGGAGAGGAGTGTGTGTAGAGCAGCCTGCAGAAAAGGATCTGGGGGTGCTGGTGGGCAGCAGCTCAGGGTGAGTCAGCAGTGTGTGCCCGGGCAGCCAGGAGGGCAAACCCCATCCCGGGCTGCATCAGACACAGCAGCACCAGCTGTGGTTGGGATCATCCTGCTGGATTCAGCCGTGGTGCAGCCTCACCCTGAGTCCTGTGTGCAGTGCTGGGCCCCGCAGGTTGAGAAGGGTGGGAAGGTCCTTGAATGGTCCAGAGGAGGAGAACAGAGCTGGTGGAAGGGCTGGAAGGCACATCCTGTGAGGAGCAGCTGAGGGCTCTGGGTTTGTCTGGTTTGGAGAGAAGGAAGCTCAGGGGTGACCTCAGTGCATGTACAATGTAAATGTCTCCGGGGCTGCTGCTACTGGCTAGCCCTGCTCTTGGGACAGTTACCAACGATTGTCTGTGGGTTTGCTCTGATCTCAGCCTGGCAGCGTGGTCTGAAGTCTTGGAAGAATAGGCAAAGTCTGGCGTAGGGTTAGCAGAGGTTTATTCTTTGAGGGTCCACATGCAGGCAAAGAGGGACCAGGAACAGCAGGAGAGGAGGTGCCTGAGATGCCAAGAGGCCGACTGGCCCTTTGTCACCCCTTAAGTACCTTCCTGGGATAGGGAGTAGCTTTGAGCTTGAGTACTTGACAAAGACAATAAAAGTAAGTAAAAACCTAGCTGCCTGAGCTAAGAAGACACCACGAAGACAAAAAGTAAAAAAAAGTAGAAAAAAAAAAAGAACATACCATTACAAAAAACAAAAAACTTATACAAAATTAAAAAACCCTAATCATGCACTGCAACAGTACAGCTTTCCCAATACCCTTCCCAGATGATGTTTGAAGGTCTCCATGGATGAACTGTCCACCAGTCCTCTAGACAAACTGTGCTGTGCTCAGCTGACCTCTCAGTAAGAGAGTATCTCATTGCATTGAGGAAGCACCAGCTGTATTTCTGTTTGTGTCCTTTTCCTTGAATCCTGTCAGTGTGTCCCACTGGAAAGAGCCTGTCTCTGTCTACTTTGTATCTTCCCTTCAGCTATTCGGAAACCTTAATGGGATCCCTCCCTGAGTGTCCTCCAGGCTAGTCCCTTCTTTATGAGTCTTTCCTCCTATGGGTGATGCTCCAGCCTCTTCATAGTCCTTTTTTTGGACTCTGTAGAAGCTCCATGTCTCTCTCGTAGTACTAAGCTCTAAAACTGAACACAGTACTCCAGCAGTGGCCTCACCAGAGATGAGAAGTGTAGAAGGATTGTCTCCATTGACCTGTTGGCAAGAATTAAGCAGCCTAGCCCAGCACATCCCTGGTGTTCTTTGCTGCATGGGCAAGTTGACTATTGTTCAACTTGCTGTCTGCAATATGCCACCATACACTGCAGGTTGCTACTCCCTACCACCAAGATTTTGCATTTTCTTAAATTTAAAAGAGGTTTCTGTCAGTCCGTTTGTCCAGTTTGATGAGGTCCTTCTGGATAGTAGAATTCATGACCTTCTGGCATATCATACACTCCTCACAGTTTGGTGTCATTGGCAAACTTGTGGAGGGTACCTCCTGTCCCATCATTCAGACCTGTAGTGAAGATGTCAAAAGAATTGGAAGCAATACTGACCCAGTCATACTCTAGTAATTACTGGTCTCCATCAAGACTTCATGCCACTGATCACCAACCTTTGGACACAATTGTTCAGCCAGTTTTCTATCTACCTTTCTGTCTGCTCATTTAGCTGATACTTCATTGCTTCTCTGTGAGGATTTTATGAGAGATAGAGCACTGAAGTCCAAGTCGGAAATATGTGGTTGCCTCCCTTTGTCTACCAAGGCAAAAATTAAAACATAAAAAATTATGACACAATCACAGGATGTTTGAGGTTGGAAAAGACCTTTGGAGGTCATCTGGACCAAACCTCTGCTCAAGTAGAACTGTATAGAACAGGTTGTCCATGAGAGTGTCAAGAAAACTTTTGAGTATCTCCAGCAAAAGAGACTCCAAAACCTCCCTGGGAAACCTGTGCCAGTGCTCAGTTACTATCACAGTAAAAATGTGTTTCCTGATATTCAGAAGGAGCCATCAATGTTTCAGTCTGTGCCCCTTTATCCTGTCACTGGACAGCTTTGTATTCTTTGCACCTTCCCTTCAGGTATTTTTGCATATTAATGGATTAATTTAGACAATGTCCACTGGTCTTCCTTCCGTCCATCCAGCTGTCATTTCATAGTAGAATTTTTTCAAGGTGGTCAAGGATGAAATCCCCTCTATGAATATATTCCATTACTGATTAACACCTTCTCGTTCATGTGCCTGGAAAAGGTTTCTAGGATTAGCTGCTCCATAACATTCCCATGAGTTAAGGTGAGGCTGACTAGCTTGTGCTTCCCTAGATCTCCCTCGCCATTCTTGAAGACAGGAGTGGCCTTTGCTTTTCTCAAGTCTTCAGACATCCCTCCCTGTTGCCATGATTGTTGAAAGATTACTGAGAGTGACCTCAAAGCAGCATCAGTCAGCTTCCCTAGTTCTTATGAATACCACCACCCAATCCCATGGGTTTAGGCATGTCCAGTCTTCCTTAGTATTTCGTAACTTGATCCTACTGCACCAGGCACAAGTCTTCCTTGCTCCAAATCAACCCTCAGGTCTCTGGGTCATGAGACTCCTGAAAACCAGTTTTGCTTGTGAAGACAAACATGAAGAAGGTATTCACTACCTCAGCCTTTTTCCATGTATTGTGTCACCAGGTCATCTGGAAAGAATTGGCCCAACATCTTCCTAATCTTCCTTTTGTTTCTTATGTACTTAAATAAGCCCTTCTCTTTTTGTCTTTGACATCCTAACAAATTAAATTCCATTTGGGCTTGAGCTTTTACTTACTTAATCTCTAATTCTCCCAGGTTATTTTTTGTTGCTTCCACCCTCTGTATGCTTCCTTTCTGTGTCTGGCCAGGGCATGGTTGGTTCATCTGTGCAGGCATCCTGGAATTTTTGCCATATTTCATTCATTCCTAGTTGGAATGGACTACTCTTGAGCTTAGAGAAGGTGAGCTTTGAATATTAACCTGCTTTCTTGGCATTCTCTTAACTGCATGGCCTTATCCCAGGGAATTCTTCCAAGCAGATCTTCAGAGAGGTCAAAATCTTTTCTGCTGAAGTACAGGGTTGCAGTCTTACTTTTCACTCTTTTCCCTGCCTTAGGGATCCTAAACTCTGCTGTCTCATGTTCCCATAGTCAAGGCTGCCTTTGACCTTCACAAATCCAATGACCCCGTCTTTGTTGATGAATATGAAGTGCAGCAGAACAGCTGTCCTCATCAGCTCTTCTACCACTTGAAGCAGGAAGTGATCATGAATGCTCTTCAGGAATCTTCTAGACAGGTATTGTCCTGCTGTGTGGTGCCCCAGCAGTGGGGCAGTGGTTGAAGTCCCCTAGAAGGATTAGGTCCTGTGAATGTGAGACTACTTCTGTCTGCAGAAGGCCTGATTTGCTTCCTGGTGAGGAAACCTACAGTAGATACCCACTATTATGTCACTTCTGCCTGTACTGTCTTTAATACTAAACTAGAAGCTCTCATTTGATTACTCATTCATCCCTAGGCAGAGCTCTGTAGTTGGTCTGTCACATAAAAGGCAATCCCCTCCTTTTCTTCTCACTCTGTCCTTCTTAAAAAACCTGTATCACTCAATTTCAAGGCTCCAGTGATGGGAAACATCCCATGATCTCAGTAAGACTGGAGGTCTGCAAATGCACACAGTCTTTATATGTTATGTTTATTCCCCATACCATATGCATTAGTAAATTGACACTTTAAAAAGGCATCCCAGAATGTTAAATGTCTAGAGGGAGTTTGGGAGACTTTTCTGTATTGGTGCCTTGTAGGGACTTCCTTGGCTACATGCAAAAAGCTCTAGTTTTGTTAATTTTTTGATCCTTTGCTGTCACATCATCCTACAAATATTGCTTAGCGAACTATTGGTTGCTCCCTCTCTCCCTCACTGCCATTCTTGGTTTAAAGATGTCTTTGTGACATCCATCATTGCACTGGTGACAATAGTTTTGCCCAGCTGGTCATAGAACCCAAATCCCTGTCACCAGCACCAATTCTGCAGCTAGTTATTGATTTGTCCTACAAGTGCCCATCTTCTCAGGACAGTCAGGCATGACTGTGTTCATAACATTGGTAAATATAGTGCACTTCCTCAAAATATTAGTTAACAACTGTCGCCCTCAGTTTTCTTGCTTTTGAGTGTTTGGATCTCGGCAGCAGAGTTTCTCACGCAGCTTCAAGAAAACAGTGTATATTTTTAGATTGTTTACATATTTCTGCTCTGGGAGGAGAAATATGATTGATGGTGATGTTCACCATCCAGGTCAAAGAGGTGGCGACCTGTATAGCCAATCTCTTGCCTTTTGTACAAATGTATATAAGATGGAGTCAGACAAATTAAAGGAGGAACTTTCCCTTGACCTACTGCTGCCTGCCTCGTCCTTTGTGTGTCCGAAACTGTGACAAACAACATGAATTTCCTTTTGTTTTCCTATGAAATTAATGTATTCTATTTGGATGTTACAGATGATACCTTATTTTGAACTTGCTGTAAGAGGTGGGACTGGAAGACAAGATTTTTAGATATATTTAGTCATATTGCTATAGACAGTTTTGGTGCTTGTTGCCTGTTTTGTGCCCTCTTGAAGTATATATTTAAAAATGGCACTATACATGTCAAATGTGAATCATAAAATAATGGAATCACCAAATCAGAATCATAGAATGGCCTGGGCTGGAAGGGATCTTCCAGATCATTTTGTTCCAACAATGCCCCCTGCCATGGACAGGGACATCTTCCATGACACCAGATTGCTCAGAGCTCCATCCAGCCTGGCCTAAACACTTCCAAGGATGGGACAACTTGTCTGGGCAACCTGTCCCAGTGCCTCACCACCCTCATGGTAAAAAATCTTACAATAAACTTTTTAAACATAGGTCAGCTCTTTTAGATGAAGGGGAAATGGCATAAAATGTTTTTCCTTTTTTCCCAATGGTAGCTTGGTAGGCAATAGGGAATATTTCTTCTTTATTTTACAATCTGTAAGAAAAATGGTTGCCTGTGATGCACTTTCATGGCTCCTTTAACAGCTAAAATGTCAAACTTGAATCATTCTAAATGCGACGTGATGCAAATGTTGTTGGAAGGAAACTATGGGTTATGTTTGGTCTGAGTGGACTCTGTTCGTTGACTTTAAGTACACCATTGTCAAAAATGAGTTTGCCTCAGCAGCTATGCAATGCTTAGCTCTTCAACAGTTAGTGAATAGATCGATGTGATCGATAAAGTCTGAAAATGAAAGGGACTTATTCAGCATACACTGATGCATTTAAAGGTAAAATAAGACTGACTTCATCTTTAACTACTATCATGTAGGAAAAAAGGTCATTAGAGTAAAAACAAACAAATCCTGCCACAACTTTGAGATATTTGAGAGATTTCTTCAAAATCTAGAGCATTAGACATGTAGCTAAGACTATGCTGAGCAGACACGCCTTAAAATTTGTTCTATCCATGACTTTTTCACAGGCAGTACATGTCTGTATGTATGCATAAAAAAATAGAATTTGTTAAAAAATATCTAGAATTTTCATAGCAAGTAGGCCCTTCTTTCTCACTGTAATGCTTCGATGACTTTCTTAGTTTTAGTGCTAAGATCTATCCAACCTGACTCCCAGATTCCTAACTCGACTAGCAAAGTCTGTGGGAGTTAAGAAAGTTAGGATCACTTAAGTTAAATAGAGAAATTCAGCTCATGGTGAAGCCCAAACGTGAAGCACCTAAGGGTGATGAAGGAGCTAGCTGATGTCAGATAAAAAAGAAAGAGAAAAAGAGAAAGGAAAAGAAAAAGAGAAAGAAAAGGAGAAAGATAAAAAGAGAAAGGAAAAGAGAAAGAAAGAGAAAGAAGAGAAAGAGAAAGAGAAAAAAAGAAAAAGAAAAAGAAAAAAAGAAAAAGAAAAAGAAAAAGAAAAAAAGTTCTGGGTGGCTGAAAGAGAGTAAATGTTGCAACCACCTTCAAGAAAGGCAAGAGGTTGGCTCCAGACAACTGCAAGCAGCATTGAAAGGCTGAGGCGCAAATCCTCTGAGAAGTAAGTCCTGAACACTTCAGAATCAAGAGGGTAATTTTCATATGCCAGCATGATTTCATCAAAAATAAATAATGGGTGGACAACCTGAGTGCTTCCTATAGTGGACTGGTACTGTGAACAAGGCAGGGAGTGTTAGATATTTTGATTTCCAAGACTTTTGACAGTCTCCCAGTTTCACTATCACCAGCTTGGTGAGACAGAATCTGATCAAGTGGTAATTGATTAGAAAATTGATTGGATTGCTGAAATCAGAGAGTTCATACCAGTGGCACAAGTCCATCTGGCAGCCAGTAACTAGTGGCATCCCTCAGGGATCTATACGGAGAACAAAACTGTTTAATGACTTCATTAATGTCTTGGTTGATAAGATGAAATGCAACCTCAGCAAGTTTGGGGACAAAATCAAATTAGCTTTAGTGGTCAGTGGAGGCAGGGCCTCTAGTCAGAGAAACGCAGACAGACTGGACAGATGGACTGGCAAGCCTCTCATACAGTTTAACACGATTGCAAATCCTGCATCTGCAATGGAATAAATTCATGCAACAATGCAGGCTGAGGTCTAGTTGTCAGGGAACGGGTCTACAGAAAAGGATCTTAGGATCCTGGTGGACAATAAGCTGAACACAAGTCAGAGAATCCCACTTGCATCCTCAGCTGTACTGGACAACTGTAGCTAACAGATCTGGAGAAGTGATCCTTTTTTGGGTCACTTGTGAGGCTGAATATGAACTACTTTGTCAAGTTTTAGGATCCTGAGTACAAGAGGAATATTGACATAGTTAAACAAGTCCAGTGAAGGCAGCCAAGATCAGGGGGCTTGAGCAGAAAGCACAGGAGAAGAGAACTGTCTGTTCTGCTCCAAATAGAGAAGGCAAAGGGGAGACCTTGTTGATGTCTTGTAACTGTAATGTGAGGATAAAAAGAAGATGGAGCCAGACTTTCATGAAGTGCATGCTGGCAGAGGAAACAGACACAATTTAGATTGAAGAAAATTAATATTTTTTTAAGTTAAGGAGGTGGTTTTTGGTTTGTTTGTTGGTTGAGATTTTTCATGAGGATTATCAAATCTTTGAATAAGTGAACAAAGACAGTGTGAAATATCTGTCCTTGGTTGTGTGCAAGACTCCACTAGACACGTCCCAGAGCAGCCTGATCTAATTAGATCTGCTTTGAGCCAGAGCTTTGTCTAATGACCTCTGGAGGTCCCTTCCAGACTACATTACCTTGTGATTCTACAGATATAATTGAAATTCATATTTTCAATTGTTCAGCTTTACAAAAATTGAATACTCTGCTAAAAACTCTGAACCAATATATATTTCTGTGGCATACAAAAGAAAACACTCATTATGTTAAAGAACACAGAGCTGATCATTTAGGAAATTAGAAGACCCAACGCTGAGTATATGCTTTTAAAATGACCAGAAGGATTTAATGTACGGTCCTAGCACTAAGCTCATCTGCCTTACATAATTTCTGTTCCTTACAGAAATTGTTTTTGTTTTTTTTACCCAAACAGCACAGACCTACTACCAAAATTCTCTAAGTAGATATGTGATACACTTACTAACAATTTGAGACTGAAATGGTTTTCTATTCATTACGAAACCATTTTCTCTAGAACTCTTCTCAAAATCTTTTCCTGTCGTGTATATGTGAGTAACCACATGCATCTTCTAAAGAGCAGCAATTATCCCCCTCTGATAACTTCTTGATACTTTTGAATTTGGATTATAATAAGACAATATACTTTATTCAGCAGATTTGTTTCAATCTAATTACATAGGTGAATAAAAATTGCTGCATGCTGTTGCATCTAATGTAAGTTATCTATTATTCACACCACATTTACTTTTAATATTCATGCAGATTCCCTTTGACATAACCTACTGTGTCACAGTTAATCCAATAAAGATAAAAAATAGCTCAGCAAAACACCAGTCGATTCCAGCATTCTGGTAATTATAAAAGACTATTTCACACTGGTTCCTTCAATCAATGCATTTCCCCTTGGATGTGATAGTGTTACTCTTTGAAGCTTTCAATCCTCCCAGTGGATTCAGGGAAACATTCAGGCACTTTTTTAGTCTCTGGGTCTCGAGGCAGTTCAAAGAGCACAACAAGCCATCACTGGTTTATCCTCAAAGGCTGACACTGTCTGTTTGATGTATGATGACTTAAAAAGTCATCTCTAGCAAAGCATGTGTTTGCTACCAGTCTATTGAATCAGCCATTTATCAGCTAATCTGTATGCAACCAGCATGCCTGCAAACAGATCCAAGGATAGAACAGAGTCTCCTGCTGAACCTACTATTGATTTGATTTCCCTCTCTAATTTCATAGTGGTTTTGGTGTCTAGTTATTGAAGCAACCTTTTATTGCATGAAATGCACATGTGTATATCATTCTGCTAATTGTGAGTTTGTGTGCAAGGCCTGAGAGCTAAGATTTTGGAGTGGTGCAGTTCTGGAGGGACTTGCCTTTTGCTTGATCCTTTGTGGTCCCTGCCTGTCAGCTCTCATGAGACACACAAGTGGTGCTATATATGTTTTCTTTTATAAATTTTAACTGTAGAGCAGCCAAGGCTGAGGCAGAAACATCCAAAAATGGGTGATTTTTAAATTAAATCAACAGCAGTCTTTCTTTTTTGTTGCTGCTCATTAATGGAAAATAACTGGCTTTTGTCACTTGATGAGGGAGCATGAGTAATTTTTATGTATTCAATATTTTACAGTGTAGTACAACACTGCCCAGGGAGAAACAACTTAGTACCAGTTAAAATGTTGTGCATGTTTCTCAGAGGAGTATTTCCAGGTAGCTCTTGCTGAAACTAAGAAGGACAATCAAAATTTGTACCATCACACAAAACTGAACTTAACATTTACTTTATCTATCTTGATATCTTTTCTGATGAGTGGATATTGGCCTCTTAAACTGTTGTGGTGGTGACTCTGTCCTTTACCTTAGCTTCTAATGCTCCTTGCAGGCACAAGAAATTCCATACCAATATATATTGCGAGTTGTGGACTCTGTCTGTCACTGACCTGCAGTCTAATTCTTGAGAGTGGTGTGTATTAGCCATTTTTGGGATCACACAGGCAAAACCAGTTACCTTGTAGCTTTTTCTGCAATTTTCTTTTTTTTTAAAGGGTATGTCTGAACCCACTGAACTGTATTATGGTGCCTACCAAGACCATGTTTCCCTTCAGCCTTGTCCTAAAGCACAGCCAGTAACACAGAGTGTATATGATGGATGGAGTGGGTAAGAAGAGTGATATGGTGTAGTCTTACATGCATTCTGTTTAATGTTTT
Source organism: Illadopsis cleaveri (assembly GCA_013399915.1). Classification (NCBI taxonomy): domain Eukaryota; kingdom Metazoa; phylum Chordata; class Aves; order Passeriformes; family Timaliidae; genus Illadopsis; species Illadopsis cleaveri. The sequence goes on from VXBB01015108.1 coordinate 74,705, forward strand.
TTGGAAATATTCATGACTGCCATGAATAACTTTGCACTTATGCAAAAGTTGAGGCAGATGTAAAAGTGGTTTCTTTATCTCTGTTGCTGCACTTCTGGTGATGCCAGTAAGATATTTATGAATTTTTAAAGCCTGTCTGGACTTTCATTGTAGATATACTTTAAAACTCTGAGACTTGGTCTTACTTTATTATATGACATGAATTTCCATGAAATACCTAGGATTTTGAGTGACATTAAAAGGTATGACAAGGAGTGCAAACATCAGCTTCTTTCCTTGCTTGCCTTTAATATCACGTGGTTCCCTCCTGACAATTTTCTTCATATGAATTGAAAATCTTTGCTCTTAAGGCATCAGTCTTGCCAAATCTGTTACTGCTTCTACTATGAATCCATATGGTGCTCTAATCCTGAACTGCTAATTTCAATAAGACATCACGCACCACCTGATTCATAGTGAATGCCAAACTGGTGCATTTGACAAAGAAGTGGACTGAACAGGTTTTGAGTTCTTGTTTTTGTTGGGTTATTTTACTTACTTTTTTTTCCTAAAGCTGAAATTTTTTTCCCATCAATTTCTGTGTTTGATAACTTTTCTTTTTGCTTTCTATTTTTACTGCGTTTCCACTTATCTATTTGATGAGCATCAGAGACAAAGATATAAAACTACTCAGTGTTATTCTGGAGATTCTGGCTTCAGGAACCAGCCATTTAGGCAACTGGGGCTACTAAGATGGCTTTTGTAATGCTTTGAGAAATGCATTCTTTGCTGCTCAGGAAGATTGAACCACCAATATCATTGCAAGTGCATAAGCCATTTACAAATGTCCCATATAGACTGCTTTGGATTAGAGATGAAGGAATTACAGCAAAAACTGAGATTTCTGAACTAGTGGTCTGGAGTTATGGTTAGTAGAACTGGATGTTTATACTATCTCGTATCATCTGTGAGGTTTTAGGGAGAAGATTTGCCATGTATAATAATATACATAGAATACATTTTAAAGCTTTTGTGTATTTAGTTAGAAACATGCTCCAGCCTTAAAAAAATTCACTATATCTAGTCTTTCTCAGGAAAAAACCTAAGAACTGCAAAGAAGCTCTTCTTCCCTGAGATTAGCTCTGCTGGTTTGAGAATAGTGCTAATGACACTAAGTTTGTGGATTCTATTTACATACTCACTTAAAGAGTTGGACTCAATGACCTTTGTGAGACCCTTCCAACTCAGAATATTCTCTGATTCTATGATTCCTCCTCCCTCTCCTACCACCCCATTTACTGTTCTTCACTGAGGTACAAGAAACTGCCAAATTCATCACCTGCTGATACTTCTCCCAAGTCTGATCCAGCATTACTGCTCTGGGCTACTGCTTGTTTCTGGAGCTCATGCACTACAGGGTATATCTGTCAGCCTAGAAGATGCACCTTAGAAGGCTGGTGTGGCATGGGACGGCAAAGTGCATGTGTAGGAAAGCAGGAGACAACTGGGAATTAAGTAAACAGGGTAGCTTGAAGTGTGCTGATTTAACTGGCTGGATATCAGGGATTGGATCTTAGAATGGGTAGTTATAATTGCATAAGCAACAAAAAATCTCGCAAACCCAGACAGATGAAAAAATCCCATACTTCTGTTTGTTTTTCATATAGCTTGGGTAATGCCAACACATGTCACAGATGTCTTTTAAAGAATCTTGTCTACTCTTTTTGTATAGTTTAAGTTCACTTTGTGCATATTAAGAGTTGAATCAAATCATATCTTCCTCATATTTTTCTGCTGTACTGTTTCTAGTTACTTAAAATGGAAATATATTATCATGCATACTAACTAAATCTTAAACTTCTTCTATCTAGTACAATAAATATTTATGGACATCTAGTTTCTACAAGTTTTGTTTCTTCCATTGCTCCTAAATTTACATAACTTTTAGAATTAAATTTAAAATAAGGCAGAAATGCTTTTCTAATCCCTCCTTCCTACTGGTGTAAAGATAAAAGTGCACATCCTTACTTTACAAAGATTTTTATCAGCTCCAGTTTCTGCAAAAACTTTCAGTTTCTTGTTACTGACCAGAAACTAGGTCATGCAATTGTTCTTCAATAAAGATTCACTTTTGATGTATCTCAGCAGCAGCCTTTCTGTATCGGGAGTCCTGCAGTTTGAGGTTTTTACAAATTAAGCTTCATGCCACAGACATTTCTTTTTCTTTATTGAAATTCTTCCATCTCACTTCAGTTTTGCAATTGATGTGTCTCATTCATACCATGAGGTCATTCTCTGTTGTTTACTTATTTAACTATATTTTCCAATGGATTCTCCTTAAGTTGAGAACTATGTTTACAATGACTTCTGAGAAGTTAACACCTGAGATATGTTATGTATTACAAGAGGGGAAGTGCTGCTGGTGGGAGTGGAGGTTTGAGACAAAGTTTATTAGAGGAACCCTTCTGTTGAGTCATGAGATGCCAAAACAACTCCCTTGCTTTCTAAACTCCTTCTCAGAGCTGTTGGGTGCAGCTGGATCCAACCTTAGCCTCAGAACGTCAATGGTTTAAGAAATTATAGAGGTGTGATTGAACCTTTGTACAACTTTACCCTGTAGAATAAATAATGGAAAATCAGATATATTTCTTTAAAAATAAATTATTTATTATGATAAATGATTAGCCAAAAATATCTTGATCAGAATTATTTACTATACAGTATAGAAGTTAAAATTGCTAGGATAGGATAGGAAAGTGCACTACATAGAAGCCATCATGTTAAAGCAATTGTATTAAAGCTTGCTTGTATTAAAGTATAGATTGATGTATACCATACCAACAATTGTAACAATTGTAAAACAATTGTAAAATCTCTTTCACTCAGCCCTGAGGAGTAACACTGAGGGGCATGCCCACCCAAAGGAGAAATCTTCATACAGACTCCAAAAAGGAATATGTTGGAAGAACCTAATTGTACAAAAGTGGAACTTGACTTTTACAGTATAAAATGATTGACTGTCTGTCATATGTCTTCTGGTTAGCATAGCATTTTTTCAATAAGGATTTACCATATCTGTCACATCTTTGTCTCACTATGAGGGTGTTAGTTTTGGGGTTGATAAGCCAGACTGGTTTTGGCATAATTCAATAGCAAACTCAAACAGGGCATTGCCTGAGTTTCTTTACCACATTCCAGAGCAGAACACCCTGCTACAAGATCACTAAACATTAGTATGACCTAATTTGTGAAGAAGCCATTTTTTTCAAGCTTTCTATTACTAAGAGGGAAGCAAATATTTTTGTTTTGTTTTAGTGTCTGCTTAAACTGTCTTAGCAGATGCAGAATGAAATATGTAAAACTCATTTGATCAGATGTCCCCTAGTATGGATATGAATTATGAATCAATGAAAGAAACTGTCACTAAGTTACCTTGGGATAAATTTAATGATAGAATCCCCTGGATTTGAAGAATAATACATGCATACCTCACACAAAAACACAAAGAAATAATTCTGAATAAGTCTTTTTACTTCAATGCAAATAGTCTAATCAGTTTTTGAGGGCTTCCGTCTAATAAAGCTCCTGCTCAAATCACTCAGCCTGGTCATAAATATATCAACACTTGGCTAACACTGTCTGTCTCAATATTTTTAAATACATAAGTTGTTATAAATCCCGATTTATTTATTTTGTTAAAGGTCAATTTTTTTTTTTTTTGGTCTATTTTTCTGAGATTAGGAACTTAAGCTTTGAATCACAACTATCTTGCTGCACTTTTAGCATGGTTAAGGAAAAGAGAATACAGTTGAACACACTTTTACATCAACAGAAATATTTTAGTAAGCTGTATGCCTACTTTGCTGAAGTATAAGCTGTTCAGCATCTTGTAAGAGCCATAATAAATTTGCAGTTGACTAAGAATGTGTATAAGATCCACTTCATATTATCACTGAAACAAGAACTTGAACTCTTATCTACCCATTGATTTTATTCAAATTTAACATTAAGACTCACTTTGGTAAAACTAAAGGAAGTTCCAGCAGAGTGACTGCTGGGATTATTATTTTGTGCGTTCAGGTGAAATATATCTCCACACCTGTAGAAACTTTATAGTCCTTGTACACTAAGAATAGAGAATATATTTTATTTCTTCCTCCTGCTTTGGAAAAATAGACAAAATTCTGTTACTTTCTGCAGTTTATTGGTTAAGAGCAGTTCTGGGACTCCTTTTGTGCTGAAAGTTAGTGTGGGGCCAGCTCTAGACATGAAACACTCCAGAGACTACTTTGTGCCCCAGGGATCTGGGGGATCTTGTCTGCCTTGAACTGTGCTGTTCAGGATGGTCCTGTTCTGTGACCTCGAACTGAGTAGGAAAAGTACTTCTGAGAGCCAGAAAAGCTAAGGGTATTGCTGTAGGCAAACATAGTGGACACAAAGAATTGGATCCTGCCATGGGCAAAAAGTGTGTATAGAAAGAGCCCTTTCAAGTCATGTTTTAAGCAGTTATTTCTCTATCTAAGCTCACAAAGGAAATCTGCCTACTGAGGTAGGATCCATATCTATGACTACTTGTGGAATTAGAAAGGTAAACACTGTATTTTGACGATTCTGCAAATTCATGACCTTATGTTACTACTATTTGGTAGATAGAAGGAATGATGTGCCTCTTTAAGACTCCAAAATAATGAGGTAAAACTTATGAAGAATGAAAAAAAAAATAGAGCGATTAATGAGACCTCAATTTCTGTTTGTATGACAAAGATGTAGTGTCATTGAATTATATTGTTATTGAGGACTTGGGCATTTGAAAATGTTGTCATCCCTCCAAGGTAATAAAAGGAAAAGAGAATTGCCTCAATATGTATCCACAGAAATTTCACCTGTGTTGTATGATTGCTTTTTAAAGAAGTCTGAGTGGGAACAACAGTGAACTGATCCCAGCTGACAGGTGAACCTCCACACAATCTCTCATTCCCTGCAGGAAGACAGGCAAGAAAACAGGAAGAGCAAAACCTCAAAAACCTACACCAAATTGTGAGTCAAGATAAAGTGATGCAAAGCTGCATGTGCAAGCAAAGCAAAACAAGGAATTCATTCACTATTTCCCATGGACAGGCAGATGTTTAGCTTCCTCCTGGAAAGCAAGGCCTCAGTATGTGTAACAAGTATTTAGGAAGAAAAATGCTGTAACCCAAAGTATATAATTCACTCTTCCTCCTTTCCCTGAGTTTTTACTGCTGAGCACAACATTGTATTGCATGGGATATCCCTTTTGTGTGCTGAGTTCATCTCTCTCAGCTGTGTCCTCACTCACTTCCTGGCTGGTGCAGCTCCAGCCTGATCCCTTCAGGCAAGAGCTGGAAAATGAAAAGGCCTTGGTGCTGTGAAAAAACTGTTCAGCTGTACCTAAAACACTGATATGTTATCAGCTCCAGCTGGGAGGAAACGCTGAAATTATAGTTATAGTAATACTGTGTGCTGAGAACATAGCAGAATCTAGCAATTTTGGATAGAATTGGGAAAAATATTGCATGAGCTAAATTATGTACTGGGAATTAAGCATACCAATTCACTTTGATGGGAGGGAGGGTTTTTGTCATGTGGCTTCCATCTGCTCTGTAAATTAAGGTTGAAAGGAAAGTAAGGAGAAGGAAAAAGTTTGGTATATCAGAGACTGTAAAAATAATACAGGAGGAAGGTCAGCAACTAGCCGATTCTGCATCTTAATAGCAAAGTCATGAAAATCTTGTTCACTTGAAATAATGGCGAGCACTTAAGTGTGCTAACAATAGAGGAGAACTAACTTGCACCATGTACTGTAGCTTCTTAGTAAGGTTAACAAACTACATTAACCATTCACTCATCTGTAGCTCATAATTAATCACTCCTTGAAAATTACATTGTATAATAAATGAGGACAGACATGATTCATTAAAACTTCTAATTAATTCTATTTAATACTATTTCATAGTTCATTGGTAAGTGCTGAGAGAAGGATTACGCTATAGGATACTTGATGGATTGCTGACAAAGAAGTAAATAGGGCAAACATAATGCAGCAAGAATGCTTGCCAATGTAAATACCAATTGTTTATCTCTAGTAGTGTTGGATCTATACTTCATGTCAGTTAATGTTTTCACTGCTAATTTAGGTTTCCAAGGACCTATTACCCAGCTGTAGAAATGAATCATGGGCTCAAATCTTTATCCTCTTCAGAACAATTATACTGTCTCTTTCCCTGTCAAATCCTGCAGGAAAAGAAGTTGAAGAACAGCGTTTTACTCACGGTGCGACCAATCTCTTTATTGTATCACAAACATTCCAATATAACATTTTCAATTAAATGCTAACAATTTGGTAGCTAATATGTAGGGGTGAAAAATGCTCTATTTATGTGCTTCAGAAGGTCAAAATAGTGATGAAGCACAGCTGTGAAACTAATTTTTGTAGGAGCTCAATTCTGCTTATACGCCTACTTTTCATTTATTACAAGAATAGGAAATTCCATCATAGAGTAGCAGAAAAGGTTCTACTATGGCTTTGCTCTGGTGTTTTTAAGAAACATGGTGCTCTTACCATTTAACAAAAATGGGCCCTTATCATCAGTTCTGACCTCAAGAATAAAATGACTGTGTCCTTTTGCCTATGAGAACTCCAATTATACTATTACTGCATGGAAATACAGAAGACAGCAGGTTTCCAAAAGATTTTCTGAGCAAGTTTAATATGTAGATATAAGTTACAATAAGAAAAGAAGAAAAATGTGTGTGAGGTTTGCTGCATGACATCTTTCCATTCCAACTTACCTTATATAATAAGTGCTTTATTTAACCTTAGTTGGTCCTGTGACAAAAGTTCTCTACCTTTACTATTGAGAGAGAACATTTGGCTTTAGCCTTTATGCAAAAAGCCTTTGGCAAACTTCCTTTCCGGAATTTTATATCCTTTCCCATAGTTTTTTTGCAGACATATCTCCAGTTCCTGTAGCTTTTATCAGTTTCAGGATACTGAAGCAATTAAGGAAATTCAAAGCACTTAAATTAGTTGTCTCAGAATGTCAAAATAATTAATTTCCTAATTAAGGCTTTATTTCACAATTGCTACAAAGTTTCACTTCCGTGGCAAAACTTCTATTAAAAAATGTTTTCTTTTAAAACTTACATCTACATAGTACCACCCAAATGGTATGTGGCAAATGGCAAAATGTTAAGAACAAATTTGGGGTTAATTTGAACAAACTGTCTGTTTAGCAAAAAGCCAAACTAGTAAAAAAAAAAATCCCAGTAAACTAGAAAATAAATTGAATTACATTTGAACCATTCAACTATTTTTCTTCAGGAAGAAAACCTCAAACTAAATAAAACAAAAACCCAAAACCAAACCAAAAAACTACTCCAAACCCCATCAAGTTCCCCAGTCCAGGCTAGTCCCCAGCCACCAGCCATCAATTCTGCATCTTACAAGAGCCTCCATCTTAAATAGATCTAGTGGCAAACTAACTACCAATTATGAAAGTTTTCCACTCTTTCAGCAAAGAGATTGGCTTGTGTGGCACAGGCTTTGAGACCATGCTTACTGTAATTATTATTAAGTGCCTAGCAGGTACTTTGAGTGTAGATCAATGAAAAGTGCTCAGGAAATTTTAGAAATGAAATCTATAAGCTCAAATAATTTATAATTATTGTGATTTATTGCTAAGGAGTTATTCATATGACATATTTATGACGTATTTTGCATTATTGATTGTTTAATCTCCAGATATGCAAATATTTTACAGGCTTTAAAAGTGTTGACGAGTTTTGATCTTTTTGTAGAGATAACTATGCACAACAGGACTATAGCAGACCTGGCAGTCTGAAAACTCTTCTCTTTGAAGAACTCTGTTAGCTGACACACCTGCAAAAATGGAAGGGTTCCCAGCCAACAGTGCCAGTAATCAAAAGCACCATGATAGTCCAATATTATTTCTATACTTTTCTTCATGTTATTTACAAATTTAACTTTGTTTTATACACTAGAATTAAGATTAAACTAAGGCACATGATGCTGCAGATTCACTTTGCTCCTTTTTATGACAAATATTTTATAACTGTGTTTGAAAGTGTGAAAATTACAGTGGTCCATTGAAAAATGATAGGAAAAAAAGTTTGGTTTTTGTTAGTCAGTATCTTTTAAATTGTATTTTGTGGATTTACTTTATTGTATCTGATTGCTTTTACCTCACTGCATTTAGATATGCCTGACTGCTCTCAACAGAATACAAACTTAGTTTAGTAAGTATGAACCATATGGATGAAAATTGCTGATCTAACAAAACAAAGAAGCACCTGTTCTGCAAGGCACTGTATATACTTGCATTGACTTCAAGACTCCCTTTACAACACAGAAAGATATTTGGCCTTCAAACGTTTTTCCAGATATGTCTCTCCCTCTTACAATAAAAGCCTGATAAAATTTATTATTGCAAAAGGAGACCTGAACTATTAAAACGAAATCACTAGAACAAGTGGGATAAACGATGCATTAATGACACACATTTTCAGGCAGTGTATTTCATGCTATGCATTTATGTAACATGAAAATAAATAAGAAAAGAAATAGAAACCACAGGGGTTTTTTTTCCATATATTTATTAATTTAATGTCAGGAACTAGAGAATATATGTCAGTTTCTTGGCAACATGGATTGTGATGAACTAAATATCTCATCCACCATAGCTCTGGAATTCAGTCTTTAGTTAGCAATTTAGCTGTCGCTGTGGCCAGTGTCTCTCTGCCTCGGCCAGCCCTGGCACCACTGCAGCAAGGGGTATGGCTTGGTAGCTAGAACGAACCCTGCCGATCCCTGTGGGTTCTTGTTTGCCTGAAGGAGTGAAGCGGCGACAGCAGGAAAGAGGGAGTCAGTCTGCTCAGGGTTCAACCACTGGCTTNTTAGCCTTACATAAGTCATGGCTGTGAACAGAAGTCATGATTCTTTTCTGCTCCACATCTCCAGATCCACATTCATGGCTTGAGCACAATCACACAGTGAATTAGGTCTGGGAACATCTCCAGATGAAAATTAATTCTAGGAAAAAGTCTTTATTGTCAGTCAGATCACATCTCTGGAGTGGTCTGTCATACAACTGCTAGTGAAGGTGCAATAGAGAAGTGAAAAGAAAGGCCTTGTAGAAGAACTAATGTGTGCATACTATTTCTACTGCTCTCAGTAAGACTTGGGTTAGATTAAGTTGGAATAGAGACTAGAGATGAAGGCTTAGATCTTAAAAGGGGTTTATCTATCTGTCAGCACATCAGCTTTCCAAGTGCTTTGATTTTGGGAATTAGCTCAGGGTGAATCAGGCTCTGGTAAGACATCTAAATACCAAGATTTACACCTGCTTAATCTACCAGACAGGTAGATTTGTAATTGGTCATTAAAGACTTTTTTCTCCCAAATCGAGTTTAACAATCTTCATGTTGAACATTTTTTTACAGTAAATTACTTCAATTCCCATGGTACTGCTCTTGGGCCCTTGGGCAATACAGAATAACATTTTATGCAACAATAAGAGAAAAAAAACTCTCCAGATAGGCCTTTGATGAGAAAAATGTCTCCAAAATAGCACATAAGTAGTAAAAAATTCACTGAATAATGTCTTGTAGCTGTTGCATGAATATCATAAAGTGCTGTATGATAGACTTACTTTATAAGGATTCTGGGGCAGTGAAATATCTTCCTACTGAGGATTTCCCATGCAGGTTACTTATCTGCATGAAGACCACACTGCCACTGCGGTATGGCAGAAAACTTCAGAGCTTTTTTTCATCTGTAATTAATCTCAGTGAATGGATTTGAGCTGCTTCCAGTGACTGGATAAAGAAAAAAAAAAGTACAAGTTTTGTTGTCCTGACATTGACAGCATAACCTATCTGTAAAAATAATTGAGTTTCAAAGGATTGGATGCCTTGAAAATAGAAATCTGGGGAATGTAGACTCAGTTTAGTTGAGATCACTTTTTTCTTTTTTTTCCCAGGAAGGAAAATAGCATTGTAATCACTCTGTAGGAGGAATCCATTGCACTGTGCGTCCTTCAAGAAAACAGATTGAAAAGAGGAGTCACTCGATGCTTATGCTGAGGAAACATCGCTTCTCTTTGAGGAAATTTTATATTGTTTTGGATAAGAACAGCTGACAGGATAGTATGAGAGGAGAGACACCATGGACTATCAGCTAACTTTTATAGATGACATTTCTGGTAGGTTAGGATCACCTTGGGTGTAACCAGAAAAACATAGATTTCTTAAAAAATCATGAATTTTTTTTTTTTGTTATTTAGTCATTCTTCCTGTTACATTAATCTTATGTTCCATTCTATCTCTTGTCCTCTGACATTAGGAGAAACAGACATGTCACTGAATGCTAAGGTCTCTAGAGGAAATGTAGAAAAAATATTTGGATGTTTGTGCCAAATTCTAGGAAAAAGTCCACTTCCTCATTTGAATTATGCAAATATTTATGAAATTTTAGTACTTGCTCTTGGCCACTGTTTCATCCTTTGAAAATGAAGAATTAGGAACACAAATAGAAGAACGAGGAATCCAAATAGAAATTATATGGACATAATATTAAGAATTAGGATGGTAAAGTCAGATCAAGATAAAGAAATGTTCAACTGACTTCTGTCAAAAAAATCTGTATTTTATGCTATATCTGATAACAATAGAAGCAAAATTATTCATATATGACAGGTAAAACTTACTGCTTAGTAATGCTGTGGAAGTCTGACAAAAGAGCTCTGCCTGTACATACAATAAAATTTTGAGGGTATTTATGATGATATCAGATGTTTTCTGTAGGATACCATCTCCAGTTAGCCACTTAATTAAGGAAAATTACTTGTCTGGTAGTATAAATCCTGTTAATGATGACCAGATGATGACAAATCACAGAGGATTATACTGAGTAATGATTATATAAAAATTGTAATAGAGTTTTCATAGCAGGCATGCAGACTTCATCTGCAGCCACATTCTGAAAGGAAGCATACCTTGCATTCCTTGCTTCCAGCTTAATTTCCGTGCCAGTGACTGGGGACTTGCACCCCTCGACAGTGGTTTAGAAAGGAGGCTCAAATTTGGAGAGTTTGAAGCATGTACATGTGGTGCTCAGGGACATGACTTGGTGGTGGAGCTGGCAGTGTCAGGTTTATGGTTAGACTCAATGATCTCAAAGGCCTTTTCCAACCTAATTGATTCTGTGATTCTGTAACTTGCAGAACTTGTCTAAATTGTACAGCAACAATTTCACTAGGTATATTAACATATTGTATTAAATGGAACTGTAGTTCTCCTTCTCCATACCATCTCCACATACTATGTGTTAGAGCTGCTGTCTTTGCCAGGACTGCTGCCATGGTTTGGCTCCGGGATGATTTGGGCATCCCCTGTGTCATCTATGGGCTATGACACAGCTTTGTTATGGCTCTGAACTAGCATATCAATAGCTTTTTTTTTGATTTCTTCATGGTAGGGTCTCTTCTGAGTGTAAGGCTTGTGAGAATTATACTTCAGCGTGTCCCAATATACTGTCTGAGATTATGTCCTCTCATGAATTTGTATTCTGCACTGTACGAAAGAAGTACTACAGCAAGTCATCTAAATACTCCTCTCACAAACATTAGTTTGGTGAACATATACAAGTAATAGAAAATGACAATCCCATTCAATGGAGTCCTTAACTAAACAGGCTATCATGATGCCCTGTTGGAAAGTTCAGTCCCCAGTGAGAAGTTAAGGATTGATTCCCAGCATGAGCAACAGGAAGAAAGTTGTGTGGATGTTCCTCCTCCTTTTATTTATTGGAATAAGAGGAAGATCTTAGATGATAGTGGTTGGGCTGGTAGGAAAGAAGGGAAAGAATATATAAATAGGGAGGAAATCTATGAAGGTTCAGCTTTTAGAAGTATATTGAAAAGCCATGGTCTGAGCTATAAGGAAACCTAGAGTCCTCACAACTGAGGTACTTCACAAGTTTTTAAAGAAATATGTTTGAGTCTCCTGCCTCCTTGTCTCACAGGAACAATGTACTTCTCGGAATAACATCAGTAATACTTCCTGGGGGCCTTCTAAACTCTCTGCCATCCATCATGGCTGAATATTAAAATGGACTACCATGTCTTGACTTTCAATGTAGATTGCTGGACACCTTCTGAAAATATAGAATGTTCCTGTCAGGTTGAACATCAGAAATTAATGCATGTAAAATCAGCAGTCAATATAAAATCTTGTCCTCTTAGATGACTCAGTTTCGCACACATTTCCTGGCAGGCTAGATATTTTGTTTAAATTGTGGATTAATGGGATATTGGATCTTTATATTGTTGAATAACTCATCTTCTACAGGTCACTAATATTTGAATGTTTTTGTGCTGGTACAATTCAGACCACATAGAAACAACTTGGCACAAATGCGTCACCTAACACCATATATGTAGTTATTTTCTCTAAGACTCCTTTTTGTGTCATCAGAACCCCTTCTACACCTACTATAAGCTGAACATTTGAACTCAAAATGCAGAAATGGATTTAGTTTGAAATAAAGCAAGATCGTCAGGTTGTCATCCAGTTGTGTTCCTCATTAAGAGACCAAATTGGACACATTAATAAAAAATATCCTCTCTTTTGCTTTTGTTTATTCCCTCTGTCTACTACTGATGCTTCAAGGATAGTGAGATGAATGAATCAGGTCATAGAAGATAGTTTTCACAGGTTCTCTCTGGGAGCAAGTATGTATAACAATGGAAATACTCTTGATTGCTTTCCATTTTTTTTCCTGCAGATACTAATTTCTCCTATTGCTTTCTGTAAAGCTTAAAATAGCATCAATTTTTAAGGACTTGAAAGTGCTTTTCTATTTAAAATCAAATAAGAAAAGCATAATTTTCATTCCAGTAATGTGTGTGTTTGCTTCTTGAAGTGTGCTGGATATATAGACACCCACAAAACGTGGTAAAATAAAAAGGAAAAGGTGGAGGGTTGAGAAAATCTAAGTGATGAAAATGAGTAATTGCTTGGCAGCAAGTCTGCAGGGAGAGAGCTGACACTGTACAACACATATTTCCTGAATAATGAGAGAAGCCTCAGTGCTGTGCAATCACTGCCTATTGGGTCAGAAATTTCACGTTAGTGGATTCATCAGAGCAAATAGGTGTCATAAAGACATTCTTTCCTGAAGTAAACATACCTTTTTCTTCACTGAACTATCATCTCTTAGATTGGATAATGGGTACAGAGTAAAATCTTATGAGATCTATTAGAGGGATACCTGGAATTTGGAGCACTTCTGCCATGATTTTACTAGTTTGTTTATTCATAGAAGAAGGAAATTACATTAACAGATATATCTATAGGCATGAGTGAAGCTCATACATATAATTCCATTCAGACTAGACAAATGTCTGTGCTTGTGTTATTAATGATAGATGGCTTTTTGTCAGAAGGTAGGAACATCTGACTTTTCCAGATCTATCTTGTCTGTCTTGCCTAGACTACCTTTATGCAGGTGGGTTTATTTGTTGGTTTTATTTTTTTTGTTGTTTGGTTGGTTGGTTGGTTGGTTGGTTGGGGTTTTTTTGTTGTCTGATTTTTTCTATTTAACTCTTTAGTTGAAGAAAAGCAAGCACTCAACTTTTCTTTTAGTTTCATTTCCAGGAAGTACACAAATTAAATAAATCTAATATGCATGTCATTTGCTCTTGCTAGCGTGGGAAATATCTAGGAAGAACTTACAGAAAGAGAAAGATTTTTTTCCTCTGTTGGATTGAATGTATCCTCAGCAGTACCTTCTGTCTCATTTATTCTTCACATGGCATCCTCTTGCCAATATTTTGTGTTCTCACTTTTTTTACGTTGTAGTTACAGAAATCCATAACACAAACTAATCAGGGATATCAAAATGAAAGAAAAGGTGAGAGGCAAGATAAAAACTGCCACCTGGGTGTTCAGGCACTGAAATTGTTTGATTAAAGCTTTGTTTTCACCCTCATTCCTGGAAGTGTCATAATTATTTACTTGAAAATGAATGCTGTAGCAAGTAGCAAAAGTTCTATTTCCTTGGCTAAAGAAATAAAGACTCTTTCTTTGCCAATGAACCCCATGAGGTGCTTTCAAGCAGCGTATGGTGCAGTGTCTGTCCCAGTCTTACTGTCAAAATGAACTGGAAAACCTATTATTACCACTTTCCTGATAGCAACAAGTTCCTCTTGATATGTTTTGGCTTGGGGAATTTTCCATTATATTTTTTCCTTAGTAGAAGATAAAGGGGAGATGGGGGAGCAGAAGACATTGTCCATGTCAGTTCCTTTTTGACAGATCTGCCTCTAATGAATTGAAGTGGCTGGATAAATTCGATCAACTAGTGGTAGAAAACAGTTGTTGAAATAGTGAAAACTAATCAGTGGGGTATACATTTCCTGTGTGATTCTCTTCAGAAATATGAGCTTACAATGTGCTCTAAGCAAGGGGAAAAAACCCTCAGTCATAGAGTATTAAAAAAAATATTTCAAACACACAGTGATTTATAGCAAAAGTTTTGCTTTCTTCTTGAGAAAATGTTTTAAAAGGAAAATATAATTCCGTAATTCTGAGGAACCCTGTAGAATAACCCTGTTCCTCTTACTTGTTGTCTTGCAATATGAAATGTGCAGTTCCCAACCTCATAGAAATAATTGAAGGGAAAAAACTGGGGCAGACAATTTCTGGTTCAGTACCTTGATTTTACTATCTTGAAATGAGAGTTAAGGTTAATAGGCTAAAATGAAGTTTTGGTATTGTGGGGAATAGTGACAAAAATTCGTGCGGATAAAACATAGTGTGTATGAAATTAAAGATATAAAAATGTANTGTTTCACAGATAAATGTTTAATATCTACTAGGATTCTTTGAAAATCTCTCTGTTGAACATCTAGTGCTCTACAACAAAAGCTGGATTACCATAATGAAGGAACAAACCCCACCAATACCAGCAACAAAAGCAAAATAAAACCCAAAGTGTAAGAACTTTTCTTCCAAGTTCTTCTCTGTAAGAGAAAACATGCATGAAAAATAAAGCTTATGCTCTAAAAAGAATCTCTCTTTTTTTTTTTCTTTTTAATTTGAGAAGATGATTTGAGGACCAGCCTGCTCTCTTTCTTTCAGTTTGCCCTCTCTGCAGAAGAAACATTTTGTGTGATGTGGGAGAAATGGGTGGGTCAGGAGCGCTACCCTATGCAGCAATATGGATAGTGGAGGAGTTCAGGGGAGTACCAGCTAACAGAAAATTTACGGTAAGGGATCAAGGCTGAAGCATTAAGACATCTGTTTTCCAGGGGCAATAGGGGCCTATGCCATACAGCTGTGGAAAAATTAATTAAGAAGCAGTCTACCGTGAAGGACTGGATATGAATAAACCTATCTATAGAAACAGGGCAAACAGCAGGATCTACATGGGAGGCCTGTGTCTGTTGAGTAGATCTTGCCTCTAATATCTCTGAGACTTGGGCTTGTTGATGTGCATGATCTGATGCATGTATATTTATTGTGCCTAGCAACATTGCCTTATAAGTGGGCTTAGCAAGGCTTTGATTGAAGGCAGCAATGTTTCCTTTCTGCTTGCTTTCTCCACGTGACCTGGCACTGCCTAAAATCCCTAGTTCTGATGGGAAGGCCTGAATTATTCATCAGACAGTTGATGGCAGGTGATGAGATCTTTTCACACTACAGCCCTGTCACTAGGTGTTTATTGCTGTGTTTCACCAGCAGCCCTGCTATTACTGTGAAGCTAGAAGAACTCCACATAGAGGCATGACATGTGTCAGTAAGGATAGCTCTTTAAAGACTTTGTTTTGCCTGGGAGGTCATCTGAAGGTTATTACGAACAAATTATTTCTTCATTTCCGCTGACTGAGTAGATAGCCTTAATGATCTGTCACCTAGCAATAGGCTGCCTGTTCAAACATAAAGAATGGCATACTGATGGCTTATAACTAGAATCAGTTCATTTTAGCTATTCTCTTGTCAAGCATGTTTCCAAGATACATATATTATTTACATATTCATGAGCCTTTACAGACATTGACACCATGAGGGGGCCTGTCTGATAATGTGATACAAGTTTATGCTGTGTCCTGAGGCACTTAAAGTCTATTAAGTGAATCAAATCTGTTCACTTCTGTTCTTCCTAGGTGGTGTTCTTGGCCTAAAGGAGTGGAGCCGCAATCAACATTTGTGTACAGTACCTTACTTTTTTTCCCGTCCACCTACCTCTTTTCCGTGTTGAAGTTAATTCCATTTTATAGAGAGGCATTAAGCTGACGGAAATTGCCTTTTAGAAAGTCAGAGCATCATTTTCTTATGTTACTGCTGTTCAGAAATGACTGTCTGCCGGCAGAGAAGATGACAGACACAAGAATCGTGCCTTTTTAACTTATTTAATTTTTTAAACTCTACTGAGATATTGATCTTTGACCCTATTTCTGGTGTGGAAAGGTGGGGAAAAATAACAGTATATGTGGGATGGAGGTTGTGGGGTCAGGAGACAGAGAAGAAGAGAATCTTCCACAATAAAAGAGCCAAGAGCTATGGATTTCTCTTGTCAATATGAACGTCCATTATCTTGACCATGTCTCTATTAATATATAATTAATTTTAAGAGAGATAAAGTTAAAACATGCCATCTAATAGAAATGAAAGCATAAGCAACAGTAAAAATTGGAATATGTCTTGGGCTACTTCCTTAGTTTAAAAGAACAGTAAAAGACCCTGAATAATCTGCTGGAGGTAATGTTTTCCTTTATTTTAGGAGTTTGTACAAATTTTTTTTCAGATACTCCAGAATTTAGGAAAGTAAAGAAAGGATAAAAGAGACAAACTGCTATTTCCCTCCATTATTCAAAGGATGGAAGTCCTAAGAAGCAACAAGTAGTCTCACTTCTCTCTGTCAATTACTGGCAATACATTTGGAAGAGATCAGAGGAAGAGATAGAAAGCTAAATAGAAACTGATATTGTAGCACATTCTTTTCATAAATTCAAGTGGCAATTCTTGTGGAAATTGGTTAGCAACACAAGGCAATAATTCTGTAAGGGGTAAACTGCAGCCTTATATGCAGTGTTAACAGCAAGACAAACAGCAAACTTCTTTATGAGAGCTCTGTATAGACAAGGCTTACAAAGAGAGAAGGAAATGTATTGGAGAAGCCATCTAGGAGGCACCTGGGTAGATGAAAACAGTGCTAATGCTGCATGTCCCCTAAACATATATGAACTCTTTAACAAATGCAATTGGATTCACTAAGGAGATTTCACTTTTGAACATGAATGAGGATTTTACATGGACAGGTTGATGGGTATGGCCTCTGTGGAATGACAAGTTTTAATTCTATAGTGAAAGACATCATTTTAGGACTTTCATGCTGTAACCAATCAAAATTTGGCAAAGTCCAAGAGAAAATAAAGACCATTTGTGTTGTTTGATGTGGGGTTTTTTCTTTATTTTTATTTAATTTTTTTTGTTGTTAAAGGCTTGAACTTGTTTCTTTTTCCTTTGCCAAGTCACCTTACCTATTGTTATATCTGCATCATATGTTTTCTTTGAGAGCACCAACTCTTTGAAATTCCTAGAAAAAGTTATGTGCTTTCATTATGTGCTTTCACCCCAGATTGCTTGTGAACAAAGAAAAAATCCTTCTACTTGTGAAGAAACTTGTATTAATTTTCTTATGAAGTATATCTGCTTGAATGAAAGGTGGCAGAGAAAGGTGAGCTCAGTTAGTGAGTAGCAGGGGGGTGTATTTAATTTCTTGAAGTTTTAGAGAGTATGTATTGTTGGATGAAAAGGAGACAGAAATTTCTTTTTAATGGCACCTCTTTTTCTCTTAA
>VXBB01015110.1:1162-79246 GCA_013399915.1 Illadopsis cleaveri
AATTTGCGAGAAGCCCTTTTTTTTTATTTTTTATTTTTTTTTAAATTTCCCCTGCCACTTGGGCTTCCGCGGATGTTTGGCTTGGGGAATATCAGAATAACCTCGGTGCGATAAGTTTGTTTCTGTGTCGATGTTCGTCTCGATTTTTACTCTCATCAAAGCAGATCGCGAGCAATGTTTATCCTGGAAGATGGCTTTCGGGAGAATGTGTTAGCCTTTTTTTTTTTTCTTCTTTCCCTTTTTCCTTTTTTTTCTTGTGTTATACGGGACTAGTGGAGGTACAAACAAGCAAGTTGAACAAAAAATGTTTCTGTTCATTTCCTCACAGATCATCCATTCTAACGACGGCAAAAAAATCTTAATGACTATGACCTTAGCAGCATGGGTAGCTGATTTTTCCCAATTATAAATCCCGTTAGTTTGCGGTAATGTGTGAGTATCAATATATAATTCATATTAAAAAGCATGATCCGTAATTATTATTCTTTTTTTTTTCTTTATAAAAGTTGAAATCCATCATTTTCCAATGAGAGTGCTGCATCTGTCGCTTGGAGTGTTTTTGTCTCGCTGTTGCACAACAGAGGCTCTCCAGTCTTTAACCTAAAATGGCAGCTTTAATTTGACTGGGGCCCATTCATTGACAATGATAATAAAAAGGCTGAAAGCTAAAATGTAGCTGGATGCTTGGGGCACGTATGCAGAACACTTTCCTCTCCATTGCTGGGCGCTGCTAAGAGAGGAACTTCCAAGCTCTCTAGTTTCCACCGTGAAAGTTTCCAACACTTCTTTTTTCTTATTAACAAAATAAAAATAATAATTTAAAAAAATCACATTGCTCAGCATAGACCATGTTTTAGACTTCCAATTTGCTTACAAACTTAACGGTGAGGTGATAGAGAGAGCTCCTTTGAAGAGGTCTGCATTTACAACAGCAGCAGAAAAATTCTAGTAATTACTTCTAAAATAAGATGCAGTCTGGGGGAAAATGAACCATTTCTTTCTGAGGTTTGTAACAGGTGATCAGAACAATTACATTCTGTATGTTTTCCCGTCTCCAGCTACTAAAAGTGGGGAGTGTTGCTTGTTTCTTCTTGCTTGGTGTTGTAAATGTGCTCAGGGTTTTGCAGAGTGTACTACTTCTGATAATGTGCTATTTTCCTCTAAGTTAAAACCACAACCAGAAACCCTTGCTTGGAAAAAGTAATTTTTTTTTGGTCTTAGACATAATGTAAAGTTTGAAACAGTTTTGCGAAACAAAATTTCCTGTACTAAGGTACTGGTGAATGCCACAGTTTCACACATCTTGTCCTGTCTTTCTGTTAACCTGAACTGCTTATTTTCAGTCTCTTTTGAGCTGTTTTTACTAAGAAATTTATAAAGATCAATATTAAAGCCATTGCACAGGCTCTTAGAAGAGTATTAAGTACTTGTGATTGCAAGTGTAACTGAGTTACTGATTCGCTGATACTAATTGGATAATCATATGTGACCAAATATCTTACTAAATATTTAACAATGTGATGACATATCTGTTATTGCGTGTAAATCCTGGTTAGGTTATTTAAACAGGGGAAAAAGCCCTCATTTTTGTAACCCAAAATTAATTTATTGCCTATTCAGTAATGAAGGAAAGTTTCAGTCACGGGCAAGGATCACACAGTCCTCTTAGGAAAATAAAATTTTCTAGGGATGTTGTATTCTAACAATGTCAGTAAAAATGAGCTTTAGTGGAATACTCTCTATTGCAATCAAAACTCTGTGCAGTGATGGGAGATTTCAGTTATGACCAGTTCCTTTTGGATTTGGTTAACGCAGAAACCTGAGAAGTTGTATCAAAGGAGCAGTGTAAAGGTTTCCCTGTCCGTGTAGAGGGGTCAGTTAACCTGAGTGTAGTTTTCTTTCCACGCGAGTTATTTGCTGTTTTGAACTGAAAAGCTTCTGATGAATATTCGTGGTATTTCCCATTAACGCTCAAAGAATATTACAACTTTTATAAGGAATGAGTTGTTTGGGAGTCCAGGTGGATCAGGCTGATGGCAAAGCTGCAGGCAGTGCACTGAAGAAGGATGTACTGCTCAGTCTGGGCTTGGCATGGGTGTGTGGGTGTCGTGGTCAGCGGGCCTGTGCTGCCCCAGCACACAGGGAGGCTCCGTGCCAGGTCTGTGCCCCACGGACAGCGGCTCTGTGGGCAGGAGAACCTGCAGTGTGAGGATACAACAAAACCTAAACAAAGACAACCCAGACATGATTTTCTGTAAAGCTGGAAAGGCCTGAGCAATAGGGGCTTCTCAGATTTTCCCAGAGCTCCTGAAGTGTGGCAATGAGGCTGTGTTCTGCCATGTCCAAGGCATCCTACAGCAGCTGGCTGTTTGAGGTTTGGTTTTGTTTGTAGTGTATGGTGTGATAGGTGGAGGTTCCTAAGGTGGGAGAAGGTGGAAAAAAGTAACCAGAAAGAAAGAGGGTGGAAATAAATGCAAGTGTCTCCTTGAATCCTGTGCCTCATCTCTATCCATTATTTCCCACTCATTTTTACCTTAATTTTCAGACAGAAAGCTTTTAGAATGTGCTGGTTGGTATTTGCTCTTGTGAATCTGGTGTTTTTCAAAGAAATGTGTGTGGCTAGCAAGGGTACAGGCAACTGTGTGACAAGTGGTGTGTGTGTCTGAAGGTCTTCCTGCCCCCAGTTCCCTTAAATCCTCACTTCCAAACCCTTACGAATTTGTCTGCTGTGAACAAATCACTAACTGCTCAGATTTATGAGCTGGTTAACTGATGCCCATAAGTAACATGGGTTATACTTTTATGTTACTTTAATGTTCCCGGTATACAAGAGAAAACTGCAAATTTTAGTAAATAATTAAACTGTCTTTCTGACAAATGAATCTTTTGTGTGTAGGTGAGGCTTTAGCCTTCATTTTTCCAACAGAAAAGTTACTGTATTAATTTAGCTTTGCCATTTAGCTATCAATTTAGCTTCATCATTAAGACAGACGTTAACTCCATCGTTTCTCATCATTTGTATTTCCATGAATAGCTTGTGAGCACAAATACAAACTACTGAATTTTAATGAAAGAAAATCTTAAATGCTGTCTATATTGTAGCAATGATAAAAACGCAAAGGGAAACTCCAACTATGATTTCATTTTTAAAACTCTTTCAGAAGGAGTGAGGTACAATATGCAGAAGCATCCCATGGTTTTATTAGGGTTCTGACGAGATACTGAAACCTGATGGAAGTTTTCCTTCTGATTTCTTTCCATCTGCACAATCTGACTAACTTTCAGTAATTCGCATCTTACCCAAGATCAGCTGTCATGGAAATACCATGTCGTAGTTGTGCACTAAAAATCTTTCTTGGAAAATGAGGCTGGAAGGCATGACGCGAAAAATAAAAAGGAGGTTATGACCTAAAGGACACATTCCAAGAGCCCAAATATGACAACAAAGCTCTTAAGGGTATTCTTAAGTATATAAAAGCTGATTAGCTCTTGGCTTCCAACATTGTGACTTTTCTGAGACGTAAACATGCACCTAGGAGAAGCCAAGCCCGAACCAAGGATCTTTGTGCTGCCACTTGGGTTCTTCTCTGAACGCTGCTCCATAGCAGTTTCTAAACACTCTGGTTGTTTTGCTGCCCTTATTCTAAATGCATTCTACTTGAAAAAAAAAAAAAAAAGAAAGGAGGGATACAACTTAATTTAAGCACTTTGTTTTAGAAGTTGGGATTCAATAAAAGAGTGCTAGTTACTTATAAGCTACTGTTTTAGTAGAACATTGTAACAGACGACTTTGAAAGCTTATTGGCATATGGGAACTAACCAGAAGCCCTTGCTGGCATGATGTAGGGCTCGCTTTGCTCTGTAGTGACCTATATAGCTATTTTGGGTGTGGTTTTGCTTGGCTTTCATGGGAGCTGAGTCCAGCCTTCCTCTGACATAGACAATTGCTGTGACGAGAGGGCCTTGAGGGGAATGGTGGGGAATAAATAACTTTGGGAATCAATTGTCTGGAAAAAGTCA
This sequence comes from Illadopsis cleaveri, assembly GCA_013399915.1. Lineage (NCBI taxonomy): Eukaryota > Metazoa > Chordata > Aves > Passeriformes > Timaliidae > Illadopsis > Illadopsis cleaveri. The sequence continues at coordinate 5,183 of VXBB01015110.1, forward strand.
TTGCAGCCAAAAAGTCTGCCCTCTTCCTAATGGTTCAGAGGGGAAAATAAAATGTCACATATATGGTCCTGATCCTAGAGGTTATTCTGTTCAGGTTTCATTTAAATACGAGCTTGTGTTTGGGGAGAGCAATGTAGCATTTTACCTGCCTGGGAGTAGCTGGCATGTGGCAAATCCAGTGCTGGATAGTTTTGGAAGCACTTTATTTTAATGTCCTTGAGCCACTTTTTAAGCTGTTCAACTGAGCTGCTAAAACTTCAACAGGTAGCTAGCTTTAAAATTTCTTGGTGATTTTGAAAGAAATTGACCTCTCCCAGTTTATTTTGATACCTATCTACAAAGTTAGAGTCACTTAAAACATTTTGTGGAGGTACATCAGATGTACAAAGTATGATTCCTTCTGTGCAGAAGAGGCAGTCCTGCTCTGAAAGCAAAACTTTTTATTTCTGCTTCCTCCCCATTCTACTCCCCTCCCCCCAGCTTTCCCATAGATTTTGTTCCTCTTCAGGTTGTGCCTTTCCTGTTGGGTTTTTAATCTTTTTTCCAGTTCATACTGCTTTCTGTTTGCTTAGTGGAGTTGTGTTTTCTTGCCAGCCCTAGATAATTAGGATATGTGGCAAAATAAACATGCATTTCAACTCCTAATAACACTGCTTTCTACCCAAACCATGGAGGATGCCTAAGTTGGTGTGGGGAGGGCTGTCTGGCTGAACCAAAGCTTGATGAAGTCTTGTGTTAGTCCCTGGATGCTGTCATGGCAAGAGGATGGCTGGCAGCAGAGCAGGGGGCTGCTGCAGTGTGCTGGCAGCTTCCCAAAGGTTCTTCATGACCCTTTGAAGAGGAAAATCCTCCTTTCAAGTTTTGTTTTCATGAAAGTGACATTCCCCCCATCTTTTAATAGTGGATAGATAGAGCTGTAGTGGTTTCTCTTGCTCTGTGCCCTGAGTAGTTGTGAATGGGGAGAGTCTAGTCCCATGACAATTTTGAAATTGACATAGCAATTGTGGGCTATCCCTTGCTAAGCAGAGAAATTTGGGGTGTGGGGAGGAGCTCCTGAGGGGAGTGTGATATTTCTGAAAGAAATAGGGGAGCTTTGGAGACCAGGAACTATGTGGTAAAGCAGATCAGAACATGGAGCAAGGCCAAGGAAGACGTTAATAAAGGCACTTTTGTCCTCGATCTTAAAATAGGAAGCCTGTGGATTTATTTACAGGGTAAACAGGATTTGTTAAGTGGGTAGTCACTATGTGCGAAGGAATACTGGTCATTCTTTGGAAGAGAATTCAGGTGAAGACTAAAGCTGAGCTGAAGGTTGGAATTTTAGGAGTTTAGACATCAGTAATAGGACAAAACATGGAGAAAGTCTTCATCATAGAAAGCATTGAGGTAGGTAGTGCTGTTCTGGGAGAAATGTGAAACAAGCTCTTACATAATAGAAACTGAGAAATTCAGTTCAAGTCTTTGGTATTAACTTGGATGAGCTAGTAAGTGGGAAGAGTTGATGACAAGTTATGAGAAAATATTCCTTGCTTCAAAGAGGATCCATCAATGTAGCTGTTGAGATTGAAATCCAAAGCTGAAATGCTGCTTGGTAAAGTGTCTTGCAGGAAAGTGCATGTCAGTCTGTACTGGAGAGAATGGCAGTTTAGTATTTCTTCAAGTTGAAGATTAACTGCCAGAAAGGCAATACAGCTGACGTGGTTTGTAATGCGCGGTAGAAGGAGGATTGAGGGAAGGAGAGCAATGACGAGGCTAACAGATGTTCAAAAATCATTCTGATAAGGCTGAGATAAAAGTGCATGAAGGTGAGAGACTGGTAAATTTCAAACATGCATCTTAATTAGTTGTTCAGGGTATAACAAGTGTTTCCAAAACCTTACCTGTTCCTGGACAGGAGAGCCTATCTGAATCAGGCATCCCAAGCATCCTGCTGCTTGAAGTTCTGTATTTGAATATGTATTGTTTTCTCACGTGGGATAAGAAACACTGAAACAACCATTACTACAGTTACTGTCTTGAAATGAGAGCTAAGTTTATGATTTCATTTTTTTGACTCAACTATCTGGTATATATCTAGGCAAGTCCTGTGGATTTTTGAGAATGTGCTCTGGTTTGTGCTGCTTCTGGACTGAAGTAGCTGCTTGTTGGATTTGGTGGTTTATTGCAAGGCAAAAAGCAGGCAGCTCATCATCTCCAGTTCTTGGTTTGAGAGGTACCAGGACTAGGTTGCTAATTCCTGGAAAGATCAGGCAGCTTCACAGGGTGGTGCAGTTGTGTCAGGATGGCTTAAAGGAAGGCCCTCTGATGTAGCAGCCTATGTGAGTTCAGAGATTCCTTTAAACTCTGATGAGGGTACTCTCACTAAGAGTATAATTCTTGCCTTGAGTTGTTTTAACCGAGAAGAATTAAACTGAGAGGTTATAGTGAGCAATTTAATATCTCTCTTGATTTAGGAAGGAATCATTCAGAAAGTGAGTTAAATAGGGTTTTCTGGACTGCCTCAGGATGTTAGTCTGGGAGAGAACTGCTAAGTAATTCAGTTTATTTATCAGTATCTTTGTGAGGTGTCTGCTGTGCTTTGCATTCACTCACCCTTGTAAGAGGGGTACAGCCTCGCTCATCTTTACTTTAACCATCATTCTTTCATTGGGGGAAGTGAATAAGCAGGCTTCAGCTTCACTTCCCCTTTATTTCTGTATTGATTTCTACAAAGATACATCATAATTTTCGTTTTTTGTTCTTTTTTTTTTTGTACAGAAGTAAGTGAAAGATGCTTCTTTAATTCTGTTGTAATCTTTACAGAGGTTACTGAAAAAAAAAAATTTGCCTGTTTCACCTGCATTTCACCTTACTACAGTTCTGCAGTGTTCCTCAGCCCATGCAGTCTTCTCTCACAGAAGTGACTGTCAGTGAACATACTTTTATAGCACAAACAGGATTTGAACCTTGTGGAAGCCATGCTGAAGGAGGGGGTTGTTTTGTAGAAATAACATGGCTGTTGGAAGAATCAGCTTGTTACAGGCAGCCCTAGAACAGAAACATGTCTTACAGCTTGGATCCAAGAATCTTTGTAGTATGTAGTAGTCTTAGAGGTTGAGCATATTAGATGATGCACTGAAACTATTTAAAAAAATGAAGAACAAAAAATGGAAGGAGGGTGTTTGTGTAGCTTTTCACTTACCATGGCCAGAATTAGAGAAATGCTGTGGTTAAGGTGACTGAATTCTTGAATGGTGAGTTCTCAGGGAAGTAAGTTAAGGCCTCACACCCTTCTGCCATCCCCTGCCCAAACCATGACTAATTACTTTTGTGAGGTTAAAGAATAAAACCTTGGCTACAGAAAAGATGGCAGGTGAAAACAATTGCTTCCATAGCTCTTCTCATAAGAAATTTCCCTAACATTGTGATTTAAAAGATTAATCTCCTTCACACCTTTCTCTGTCTCCTCTCTCAAAAGAAACCAGGATGCTTACCTTCCTGCCTGCCTGTCTGGATGGACAGCCTTTGGCTTGTCACTGGTTCACATGTGACTTCCCTGAGATTGTCGTGTGACCAGTGGCACAACTGGACTGTGCAGTATGGGGCTGGTTGGGCAATGCAGATTTTGGCAGTCTGAGGAACTGGACTGGGGGGGTTCTTAGAGGTGGATATTAGTGTCAGCTGGGATGCAGGCTGTGTGCCTGAACTTATCCCCTGGTGAGGCTTCTGGTGTCTGCGTCTGTCTTCCTTTGTGTGCCTGGGTGTCTCTTGGGGTTTGGTGGTGTGTTCTGTGGCTGCCCAACATAAAGATTTTTGGTGGGAAGCCAGTAGGGTCAGGAAGGCTAAAAATCCCTTCTCTAACTGGACAAGGTGTGACAAGGGTGATGTTTTGGGGCCGGGTGCTTTTTCTCTTCAGCATATGCTGGAAGCCACTGTTCTGTGTTGAGGAGTGGGAGTGATACATTTGATATACTTTGACTTCTCTCTTCTGGAGTGAAAGAGTACATCAGCAGCAGGCAGTCCATCACCTGAGGAGGCAGATTGATCCACGGACAGAAATCACTGGGCAGAAAACCTGGGGACTAGGCAGCTGTAGCACCTGCTTCCACCTTGTTGGCTTGACTGCCTCCTTCCCTCAAAGTACTTTCTCTTAGGCACATGAGCTATCATCTGGTAGGTTTAATTTGGATACTGGTGACAAAAGTTCTTGTTCTTTTCTGCTTATCCAAAATACTTGTTTCTCCATCATAATGCTTATTGAAATTGGTGGTCATTCCCAGGGCTGTTTGGGTTTTTGTTTCTTGCTTGTTTCTTCATGGTTTTTTGTTTGTTTGTTTTTTAAATTAAAAAACAACCCCCGAAAATTAGAGTGAAATCTGCCAAGCTTTCTTTACTCTCCTCATCTAGGATATTATCTTGATATTATTGTAAGAACTTTTTTTCTGATAGAGTATTATACTTAAATCTATGTAAGAATTATTTTTTTTTTTGTATGATAAGTTTTTTGTAGCTCTGAAGATGGCTGAAAGCTGTTGAATGTTGTCTTGTGGTCCATCTAATCATTTGTAAGTCAGGGTATGGTTTGAGAAATGCACTGAGCTAATTTAACCAGACATTGTTCTGAAAGGAGAAGTTTCCTCTCTGCCTTTGTCCCCCTGCACCCTTCCTCACAACCACATGGCTCTGCTGCATTTTTTCGGCAGCAGTGCTTGTCAGGTCCTTCTGTGAGCCACTTTAGTTCACCAAAATGGCAGAAAAATAACTCTGTAAAATGGAGAGCATTTTGCTGTTGTAATGAATCAAACTGGCTCATAAAAGGATCTGATGAACACCAGAGCTGGTACTAAGGACAAGGGGGGCCGCTGGCTTGGAGAGCAGCAAGCCCTTTTCATCTTTTCATTTTGGTGGCAGTGAGCAAGTGGATTGGATCAGTTGCCTGGGAACCTTCATGGGAGAAAGAGAAATAGAGTAATCATCTGTGAAGCAAAGGACAGGAAAAGAAAAATGTGCTGGTCTGAGTTAAAATGGATATTAAAATTTGTTTATTCTGTTGATGCTATGGATTGCATGCTAGAAAAAAATTGTTAGAATTAATAATCCACTGGCCAGAAAGCAGTTTTCCTCTTCAGGTAGGAATACAAACGCCTAAAAGATTTACTAAGGTATAAATAACTTGTTTACTCTTTCAAATGTGAAGTATTTAAACTTTGAGACAATTTATTCACAAGAAAGGGAGGGAGGGGGTCGTTGTTTGTTTTGTGTGGGTGGTTTTCGTTTTTTTTTTCTGTTTTTACAAGCTTGAAATCCTCCATTAGGTTCATCAGCTTTGAGTCAATTTGTCTCAAATTTTATCAAGTCAGTGTTTTTTCAGTGTCATCAAGTTTCTTCAGTCAGTAATTCAGTGGATTCCGTTATTCAGAGTATTCCCAACTATTTACATTTTCCTGCTGGTTTGAGATGAAATGAGTGCTTGGTCCTAGTAGGGTGGCTGAGGCTGTTATTCCTATCATAGTCTTAAGCTTTCTGACAGTGAAATGAATGCACTCCTACTTGTTAAAATTGATGAAAAAAAGTACATTGCAAGTCAAATAACATGCTGCTTAGTCACTTCTGTAATACTGTGCTCTTGCTGCTCTGCAGGGAGAGAAATGGGCAGTTTACACTCTGTAGCTTAGCAGAAGAATGAACAACTTAAAAAAAGTCAGGGATTCTGACTGCAGCTTTTGCTCAATCCACCTGTCAGCTTGAAGTGACTCTTTCAGCATAGCAGCAATGTGGCATTAGAAGCTGCTTGCATTCTGAAGAGCCCTGGCTTTTTTGTCAGCTTACTTGTGTATATTGCCTGCAGTGTGGCAGAAAGGGACTTCTTGGCATGTGGAAGAGTGGAAGCTCATGCTTTCCTTTCTGTTTTTCTCAAGATTTGGGCAATTGTATGTTTGCTAATAGAAGGTAAATGCTGCCATAGTTACAAAAAACCAAACCTTCATGTACTGTACCTTCTAGATTTCTTTCCTTGGGTTTTACATCTAAAAAATTCCTTTGTAGGATCTACAGGGGATGGCAGGAGGTGCAGAAGAGGGGATTTACAAATTCTATCTTAGGGGCCTTGTAAGCTGCATTTGGTGCAAACTGTGAGTAGTGGTGGCCCTGACTAGCATTGTGTGTGTTCAGAGTGAATATTGTAGTTACTAAAAGCAGCTTGTTTATATTAGGAATTGTATGTGCTAGCTCTAATGGGCTTTAGGAAGCCCAAAGCACAGCTGTAAAACATCTGTCTCCGGGACCAGATCTTGTCTGTCTGATGAGTTGTTGTCCTTCATTTCATGTTCAGATTTAGACAAAAAATAAAACTTTTTTTTTTAAATAGAAAAGTTCTTCAGCCATTCTGCTTGAAGACTGGTTTGTACTTGAAAGGCTATCATGCTGTTGTCTTGAACACAGAACTTAAAATAGTGACTCAGTATTAACTTAACTCCACTTGCTCTTTAATCCGATCATCTTGTTGCTATATGACCTTACAACACCTTAATTTAAAGGCTGCTTATTCCAGTGGATTACATTTGGAGGTGTCTGGTGTGGTAGGAATTGCTACAGGAAGGGCTTAAAAGGAACTTAGGTGTTGCCTCAAAAAAAAAAAACCACCCAAGGTGTTGGAATAGGAGCAGCAAGGGTATTTTTCCACTTTGGGATGCTTACTGTTGCTGGTATATGGATAAGGCTTGCTCTGAAAGAGCAGGAGAAATTTTGAGCATATAGTTCTGTTGTACCATAAGAAAAAGTACATTCACCTCCAGTGAGTGAATTTGATGCACCTTGTCTTAATTACACATGGAAGTGTTGGAAGGCAAATAACTCTTCAGTTCATGCATTTCTGAGTGCTTGGATGGTTTTTCTTCTTTTCAAGGCTAGTGACTGAGCAGGTGGCTGGAAGGCAGGACCCAAAGGGCTACTCCAACCTGGTGTGCCAGGTTCATAGTGCTGTGCTTTGTCTCTGCCATGTTGGGGTGTGTAATAGTTGCTGATTACCAAGCAGCAGTCGGCAGAGGATTTTGGTTCTTTACCAAACGTTAATTCTGTCTTGCTACTGCTCTCATGAAATAGATAAATGTCGTCCTTAAAAGGAGAATTGGTCTGACATTCAGCACTTAAAAAAAATTCTGTTTTAAGTGTTTATAGAGTCTGTGTCTGTACAGCCTGCTATTTTCAGGATTTGTCTTCTTCCTTTAAATATTTTTCTTAGGAGTAAATTCTAAACAATTGTATTTTGTGTATTGAGTTTAGGGACCATAAGCTTCCTCCTTGTCCTGTACAGTTTCTTGGACAAACTCTGCGAAATAGTCTGCCATAATACGATGAGCTTTGGCTTAGCAGTAGGAAGAGTTCAGTCAGTGTACTCTCTACTCTGTGCTAGTAGCCATTTTGATTCACATATCTGTCAGGTTTTTCTTCCATATCAAGTCAGGTATTTAACCTGACTAAACTAAATTGAAGCCAAACACATTATCTGTTGGGTGTGATCTGTGTTATGGTGAGTTTTATTGCACCTGTGAAAACTTTGATCATTTAGAGTCCTTGAAAATAAACCACTGGCATGTTCTCCTTTGTCTCTGACAGAGGTCTAGCAGAAGGTCTGTTCTACGTTGGGAATATGCTGCTGCCTTCAAGCTTGGGCTGTGCTCAGCACAGAACGGCAGCAGCACCTTCCATGGGCTGGAGCAAGCTGGGGTAGGCTGAAAGATGCAGAGGGACTGGGTTCTTCCACTGCTTATGAAAGCAACCGCCAATGCTCTGAATTTGCAGAGGGAAAATTCTGTACCCCCAGTTCAGGGGGTGGGCATGGTCCCCACTTTATAGGTAACAGAGGGAGGGTTTGTTTTCAGCAGCTAAGATGTTGCACAATGACTTGTGGATTGGAACCAAGGATTGAATTCAGTCTTCTAGTAATTCCTTTAAGTGCTTAACCTAAATATGTTGTAGTTATTTTAAGTACCTTTTTATAACAGTTGTAAAGCTTCAGGCCAGTGCATTGAGCTGATATTATCTTTTACAGCTGCTGTTTAAATCAGGAAAAGTATGAAGATTTTAATTTTTTTACCACTTAGTGCTGGTTTTAAGTCTTTTTCCTTCAAACATGAAAAGATTGTTTTAAAAAATGTTTAGTATTCCCAACATTTCAGTGTATAACAAACTTTGATTTGAGTTTGGTAAAAAAATGAACCTAAAACCCACTGTAGGTACTGAGTACATCCAGAGATGTACTGTATGTGCTATAGTATTTAGTATTATGAGTGTTTCTGTTTCTTTTTTTTTCACTCCTTTAAGGGGTTACAACCAGATCAGAAACTCTCTCTGAATTTTCTGTTGTTGGAATAGGGATAGTCTTTTATACAGGATTGGTAGAATTTTAGCAGAGTCAGATACACTTCTTGGTGTCCTTGTCTCTCTCATGTGATCCTCTAAAATGTTGTAATCTCACTTACATTCTTGAAGTACTGGTAACATGGACTGAAATACAGTATCTTCATGAAAGGAGGGTGAAATGTTATACTGGAAATGGTGTATTATTGAAGTAGCATAGTTGTCAACACCTATTTAAACCATGTTGCAAATATCGTCTTTCTTTTTTACTACCAGAGGTCTGAGTCCTATTTCATAGCAACCAAGGTGGAGGCTATCCAGAAACTGAGCAAGCCCCATAGCCTCCACAGCTCTGCTGCTCAGAATTGTCTTAGAAAAGGTGATAGGTAATGCTTAATGCTTAATGAATTTCTCTTGCATGAATTCATCTAGTCTTCTCTTGGTCTGTGTAAATTCTTGGCTTCCATCGGGACTGTGGCAATGAGTTCTGCAGCTTAAGTACACACTGTATGAAGAGCTGCTTCCTTCTATTTGTTTTATTTTGAACCTACCAGCTGCTAGTTTTGTTTGATGTTCTCTAGTTTCCTTGTTAAAAGAGAAGGAGTACAATGGTTCACTGCCTACCTGTTCCATGCCGTTCTTGATTTCGTAAACTTTTTTATTCTCTCTCTGGTTGGCCCTTCTTGAGACTGGAGATTCAGAAGGGTATTCAAATGCCTGTCTCCCCTCTCTGGTCCACCAATAATTTTAATTTTGAATTGGAGGTGAGAAGAGTAAACACGGTCACTGCAGCAAGGTATAAGCACCTCACAGACTTGTGTATCCCATTTCTTGTACAATTCAGTGGGGTTTTTTTCATCTCTCTTTTTCTTAAACATCTTTGAAAGTCTGTTTACTCTTCTGACAAATCTTGTTTTCCTAGATTATTTGTTCTAGCTCCAAAAACGTGTCAGGGCTCAGTAAAATGTATGTAAAACAGTCAGATTGTATTTTCTCATGTGCATTGTTATCTATTTCCTTCCACTGCATCTCATCTGCAGTTTATTACACCTTCAGTGGGTGTGAAGGTCTGCTGCTTCCTGCATAGTTGATTTTAATTTTTAGCAAAACAAACTTGTTAATACTATTAGCAAACTCACTTCAAGGTTCACCTGTTTCTAGATCTTTTATGTGTGTGCTGTCAGTGCAGGTCTGGAAAGGGGTTGGGTCATGGTCCCTAATGTTCATTTCCTAGTTTGAACTGGTTATTTTCATCCATGTGAAGATCTTCCCTCCTTTGCTGTTGTAGCTTAGTTTCCTTAGGAAACCATTGCTGGAGGACCTTTGTTCAGCAGCTGGCATGTGTTTTGATCATCCACGTTAGCTCAGACTTTGGCCACTTCTCAATTGCTTCAGTGAAACCTCCTGTACTGGTAATACAGGACTTTGTTGTGGGAAAGCATCAGTGTCACTTCTGTAGTCTGTACTTGGGTATGTGCCCATGTTTCTTCTGTTTTCAACTTACTTGCCCTACTGGGACATTAGACTTGCTGGTCTGTAGTTCTGGGCAGGCTAAAGGTATGACCACCTTTCAAAACTGATGCACAACTGGCAACAAGGCAGTGTGGGAACCTGAGATATTATGCGGCATAGTGGACAGATAGGCTGTTTTATCCTGCAGTTCCTCACGGCTCTTGGTGAATGCATTGGTGACTTGCTGCTGTTTGCTTTGGTTTGACCAAAACTGCCTCTGAGGATTTATGTGTCAAAAAAGATGAAAGCTTGGCTTAGCTTCTCCAATGACAGCAGATGCAGAAGACTTATAATTTTTATTTTCTTGGAATAATTCTTTCATATCTTGGTTATATGTTAGTCCAGTGAATTCTCTAGCAGGTTTCGTATACCTGGCATTTGTGAAAGGACCTTTTCTGACTTTGCCCTTCTAGGAACATACCTTTGTTTGTAATTTTACTTGCTAGTTCCTTTGGTCCAATTTATTCCCCTCTTCTTGAGAAATGTTCTTACTGGTAGCTTCCCCAGCTTGAGGTTTAACTGTGATGATTTTTTTTTGCTTGTGTCTCTGCATTTTCAATGTAGTATTTTTTCCTTGTTTTCTGTAAATGTTTTCTCTAACTGATTTTGTTTCTCTTACCAAGCTTCCTCATTTTAATGCTTTTTTTTTCTTTGAAAGTAAGCATTCCAACGATATATTTTTGTTGTTTATTCCTGTTTTAGGAATGCTAAGCTTAAATATATTTAATGGATTTCATTAGCAGTAGCCATGAATCATGAGAAAGTTAAGTCAAATATGACAGGAACAAATCTGAATGGTAATATAATTTCATGGATGTTTAAATTGTCCATGTTCTAGTTAAAATGTGGCAGTGTTGCCCTTGTGTGCTTCAGTGTAACTTCATATAAATAGTTTGATACATACAGTTTAAATGCTTTTGTAATGTGATTTCTTCTTGCCCAGCAAACTGGTCACCTTATTAAGTTGTACAAGTAGGATGGAAATTTATTTTGAATGCCACTGATTTATTTAGGAGTGAGACAAAGTATGTGACTGTGTCCTTCAGTTATAATTCCCCATCAATTGTAAATTGATGTGTTTGTTCAAATATACAGCATAAAACAGTATTACAATCAAGCTGCAGTTATCATGGGAGCCATAACTTCTACTTTTCTTTTTCTTGGCTCTCTGTGTGAAAAACTGTACTGTAGTATATTATTTAATTGTTTAGTACTGAGGTCTCTCTGTTTTATCATAGTGTGTGACATGCTACAGTACCACTCTGTATAAAAACCTTTGGTGCTTGAAGCAGTGGTGGAACAGTAAGAGTTTATTCATGTCTTCACGTATAGATGTGTGAGCACCATATTTAGAAGAACTTTTGCAAAATAATAACCACTTGGTACTGCAGGAGTTTTGAGAATTATGTTGCTTTGCTTAGCTGAGAATGACTTGGAAAGACGTAAGTCTGTAAATGTGAAGTCGCGGGCATGACTGTTACTTCTGTGTTTCATTTGGTAACTTGTGTTAGGGAAGAGGCTCTCCTGAAAGTTACTTGCTCTTTCAAAGTAATTTGTAACATGCACTCACACAGTATTTTAGCATAAGCAACTAAAATTTGAGGAATTTTATACTAAAGTAATGGAAAAAAATGTTGGCTGTATTAAGATCATGAAGTATTTAAGAACTCATGGTTGTGAAAGTAGGCAAATGGGTTTTAGATAGAAGCAGCAGTTACATTTTCAAAATATCTATTTTGAAGGGTGCCAAGTATGAATTCATAAGATGAAGAAATTAACAGAATTTTAAAAGAGGTCTTACAAAATGAAGTTTTTCATTAACAGGAATGCAGGTGTCATGAAAGGCTTGTGCCTATTTCAGTTGTTGAGGAGTCATGATCCTGCTTTGCTAAGTTAATATTTAAGCTTTCTCCTGAAACCTACTACAGCTTCTAGATAGCATGCCATATGTACAAAATAAACTCATCGGTTGTTTTGTTTTTTACCTAAAAGTTAAATTGCAATCAATGTCTGTACAGGTAAATTTGTGGAGAGTAACAGGAAAAGGAACTATGCAGAAATACAGGGTTTGTTTTAAGAAAACTTAGAGGAATTTTAGGATGTGGTAATTTCTTAGTTCAGCTAATACAAGCAAAGCACCTCAAAGAAGGTGGAGAGGTGGTTTTCTGTTTGCAAAGAAAAGGTTGGTAACAGAATTTGAAGTAACAAGAATCGAAACTAATCCAGCCTAGACACAATTAAAAGCAGCATGTTCTGGCATGGTAAATTCTCTTAGGTGGTGTTTAGTGACTGGCTGCTTTTGCCATTCATTTTCGTATCTCTTCCCTAACTAATGCATTTGGAATTTTGCCTCCTAAGTAACTTTAATGAAGAATAGAGGGGAAATCTAGAATTTGTTTAAAAGCTGTGTAGTTGTGTAATAGGAGGATGTATCTCTGCTATTGGAAGACCACAAGCTATCAGTCATTTAGCACTGAGTTTTAAATGGAATAGGTGCTTTTATAGGCTGATTTATTAGAATGCATCGCTTATAGGCTTGTTGAAAAATGTTGCTAGCAAATTTGATGTGAAAAAATGGCATGAGCACAGTTGGAGATTTTGTCATGGTCTATGAATAGCTGATAAGCAAAACAAGGTGCTGTAATGCTGTTGTTTTCTCTCTTAACTTCCTTGTCCCCTATCCTCCCCCACATACAGGATTTTGAAAGTGGCACTGGGAAGGGGAAGAAGGTCTTAATCTACTAGCATGAATAAAGCTATGGATTTTAGGTTTTTTGCCCCTATTTCTTTGATCCTTCTCAAATGCATGTATCACTTGTCTTCCCTCCATCCCCAACAATAAGGCAGTATTTTTGGGGGGCTTTTAAAATGCCACCTTTCTCTTCACCAAATACATTTTTTAAAATAAGTTTGCTGTTGATGATTTAATGATCTTGTTAAAATTATCTTAATTTTAATCAAAAGGTTGTATGTGTTGATGAGTGGCATGAGATGAAATCATGTGCTTTGTTTTAGAGGACTGGAACTAAATGGTCTTTAAGGTCCCTTTCAACCTAAACTATTCTATGATTCTGTGATCTGTGAAAGAGTTATGCCTTAACAGAACAGAGTCACAATGTAGGGTTTGTTGTAGGATAAAGTCAAAACTGACTCTTTGACAGTTTTCCTTGCTTTTTCAAAGGCTCAAATCTATCTATCTATCTATCTATCTATCTATCTATCTATCTATTTGTCCTTCTGGTCTACCCTTAAGTTTAACTACAGTAGCAAACTCTTGGAAATTTTATGTGGAAAGTACTTTAAAATGTTCCTAATGACAGACAATCCCACCTTGGTTCTGATGCCTCCTTTCCACCTTCTCCGTGTGATTATTGATCTGAATCAGACATTTGCCCATCACTTGGCCACATGTTTTTAGTAATGAGATAGATAAGGATAAGAAATATAAATTATCTGTTTCTGTGTAAGTATAGTTTCTGTATGGTAAAGAATGATGATTTTTCTTTCCTCTACTCTCCTTTTACCCATGTATGTCTAGAAAAGAACTAGTCAAACCACCAGTTAAATGTTTTTCACAGAGAAGTAGAAGAATAATCTGGGCATTTAATGTATTGGGTGTAAAAGAAAAATGATTATCTGAATATTCAGGTAGATTCTAATGTAATACAGGGAAGTTGTATGTTGGAGTAACTTCTGAAAAACATGTAACTGCAAGGAAGAGAAAAAGGCAACAAACCAGTATGGCCAATTTGAGTGGGTAAGCAAGTTGAGGCCTTAAGGTGAAGGGCCTGGATAGTTTCAGAATATGTGGACAGGATTAATGGAGGCATGTTTAGAATTGGTAACACTGTTGACACTAGTGCCTACAAACACTGCATTTTTATAGATTGGAGTCCCATCCATCATCTCTAGCCATTTCCAAAAATCAGGAGATCTGAATTCTCTTACCATATTCTGTCTTGTGATAAATTTGATTAAATCTAGCTATTCTTCTAGTCATCCATGTTAAATACCCTGTGAAATTACAAAGTTGCTGTGCATTACCTAATGGAATCCATTATATGTTTAAGTACATGCATAACTTGCATTTTTCCATGTTAAAACCTGCAAACTTCGTAGTAGGTTCTCTTGTGTCTTGTAATTTCTCTTTAAAATGTTTATGGAATTGGATCTTCTGTGTAATTAACAGCATCCATAAAAGTGATCTGTGCTGGAAAGACCATTGGCTGGGTTTTTTTAGGGGTTTTTTTTTTCTTTTTGAGATGAACAAAATCTAAAGTAATGCACGTTGTGAAACTTAGTCCAAATCAAGATTTTTTTAAACATGAAATGTCATTCACTGGAATTAGACTGATTACGTACTGAGGCTTCTGTTTTAAGATACAGGTATTTTCAATAGTGGAAGGTTAAAAATGGTATCTTGAAATATGCTTCTGTTATCTTGAAATACGTCTTGAGTCAGCAGCTAAGTCAAGTTCTGGTTTTGAAACCTGATAGATCCCAGCCTCTGGTATTCCTTCAAATAAAACTGTCTTTTGCTTAGAGATTGGACATTTGGAGTTAGTCATAGATGTGAGCTTTGTGAAGTTGCAAAAGTGAGGCTCGGGTTACAGAGCCAGAAATCACTCTGTTAGAAGTTTAATTTGTTCGTTCAAGAGATTTGGCATAATCGAGGGTAGAAACCTGTTCTCCAGAATAGCATTCACTTTCCCTAAATCCATGTGTATATTTCATTTTTTCCTGGCTAGATAACTGACTGCAGCAAAGTGATTATGTGAGGTAAAGCTGAAAAATTACAAAAGAAAAATTACAAAAGAAAAATTGCGCTCTTGCACTAATTTTTGTATATTAATTACAGGTTATTCTTCATTTATGACCCTTAAAATCCATATTTCCTGCTAGAGAACTAATAACTCTTTAGCAGATCAAACCTTTCTCTTTGGTCTGTAATAAATATGGCGTATGTTGTAGATACTTGCTGTAAGCTTTGGAATCAGATATCTCTCGGTCTGTAAATTTTTAATTTTCTGATAGTACTATTTGTTGAATATAATTATGAGTTAGTTGATGATCACTGAATAATTGCACTTGATAGACTGAGTGAATCCACTGTATCTAACTTTTGGTAAAAGACCATCTACGTAGTGATGCTGAATGATAAAGAGACTGCTAATATTTTGCTGCAGGAATAGTATTGCAATTCAGTTATATCACACTTGCTATCCCTTTAAAACGGCTTCTAAATTGTTGGAGAAGCATCCTGTAGGATAGTTCTTGTATTCAATGAGTTCTTGGATGTTTCTGAAAGATTTATAGTGAAGTCCAAAGCATTTCAAGGCCAAGTATAGCAGTCTTGTCAGATGCAGCTTTACAGCCTAGTGACTTATAATGAGAGTGGAATGTAATTAGAAATTGTCTGTGTCTTTACCGAGTACTGATGAAAACTATGGCTCAAAGGTTAATTCAAATAATAATTAATATTGGTTTCTGTCAGAACAGGGTGGTAATGAAATCTTTGTCGTACAATGACTCTGATTTTAAGAAGAGGGTGCATAAGAAATAGAGGCTAGTGTTTACCTTTTCTGATTATATTCACTTATCTTACAATCAGCATGATGGCTTGATAAAGCATAATTTGAGAGCAATTTAAACATACTCAGAAATATTACAACCTACAGTGAAAATCATCTAATGTGTTGCGTCTGTTTATGGAGATAGATTTATGGCTAGATTGCTGAAGTAGATGGATTTACTACAAATGATCCTTAAGGACTGCATATGAATTTTTTGTTGTTGATAATAACTGATCAATACCATGTGTTTGTGGAAAGTCTTCCTAGTAAGATTTGCTAGCATGAAAAATGTGGGATGTTACATTGGTGTTTGTTTAAATTGGACTAGTTTCAAGGAAAGCGATAGACCAGGTTTTGCTGGCAACCAAAACAAATTCTGTTCAGTTTCTTTTCCCAAGTTGAAACTTTCTACTGGAAAAAAGGAAATGCTGTTAGCTTTGCTGAAGCTAAACCCATAATTTTTCAGTTGCCAGTAGTCAGTGAGCTACTCGACCTGTCATTTTGAGAAGCATTTCATGAATACTTTGCTGTCACCTGGTTTTCCTCTATCTGGTCTGATCTTGTTCTTAAAAGTTGCCTACCAAAAAGCTTCTCCAGAAAGTTACAGCTGTAGCTTGGGTTTATGGGTCACATAGTTCTGCATAGCATGCCTTTCTCACACCACCTATTCTGTCTGCTTGCCTTAAATGTTACTGCATTGCCTCCCACAATTTTAAATTTGCTGTAATTTTAAGGCTGTTTCCTCTATTGCCAAAAAGGAACTAAATGCCTCTAAATTGGATCTGACAAAGATCAGGTATTTTCATTCTTATGCATGTGAAAGTGATCTCAACACTGATTTTTTCACTCATCTAGATAATGCTTCCCATACAAACTGCTTCAGTTTTTGGGAAGCAAAGAGAGTGCACAGTCAAGATCAGACTTCTCTGGAGCAGTGGCACCCAGCAGGGCATGAGCTACATGGCAGGGGTGGGAGCTGAGAAAGGAGAGGTGCATGTGTGTGTTTGAAGGGTGTTTTAAACTGTGGAGATGAGAGATAATGAAGCATTATGTTGGTTTCTTGGAGCTATTCCTGCTGTTCTTTCTTCTTTCTTCATACATTTTCTCAAAAGCCAGGATAAGAGAGTTCTGTGCTACTGACTGTGCTATACTGAAATTTCCACTAGATGAGGTAGGAAAAAACCCCACGATTTTTAATGGTAGCACTGGAAAAAAGCTCACTGTGCAAATTAGATGCTTAAATTTCCTCTCCCTTATTATAAGCAAGGAAAGTGGCTTGGGAACTGAGCTGCACTTAAGAGTTCGAGACGTCTGCAATGTTGGAAACTCTAGGGAACAAACTTGACCAGGCTATAGAGAGCTTTTATATAAAATGATCTCCATGCAAATTTTTGAAAATTTATAAACAAAAAATCTAAGGGATGGCTGTGAAACCCTTCTTAGTGAATTCAAGTTGCATGGTTTTGCTTAATGATTTTGTTCTTTAAGAGAATCGTTGTCTGTGGAGTGGATTTGGCATCTGTAGAATGTCTGCTGTAGTGGTGGCAGAAAAAAAATCATCTTTCTAAATTCAAAATAATGTGAGAGTTACCAAAACGTAAACTCCTAATAAAAAATAGCTTAACCTGTAACAAGACCTAAATGTGCTGAAATTTTTGCTAGCACTCAAAGGTGCTGAAGTACAAGTGTGAATAGATAGACATTTAAAGAGAGGTGCTTTGTTGAACATTAGAAAAATGTTTTTTTCTTTTGTTTCCATATATTCCTCCAAACATTCTGAGCCACATTAGGTCATTCTCCCAGTTCCTTTCCAAGACAGATCTCTCTGCTGATGTGGAGGTGTCAGTTGAGTCCAGCACGTGGTTTAACTAGAGATCCGAGCGCTGGTGTAGATACGCCATCTCCAAATACCAGTGAGACTACATGGTGGGGAGGGGGGGATGGGAAAAAGAGGGTGGTCATTTCAGTTCATCACTTTTAGTAGTGGAAATGGCAAAGTTCCTGGGGTTAAGTCTGCTTGAAATATGCCCCAGACTGTCCTGCAGATTGCATTCTCCAACCACTCAAAATTTTGGGGAAGGGAATCATCCAGAGGATTGTATCTGTGCTGTGGAATAAACAGTTGTCGTGTGAAACTGATGTGAGCCTTAGTTTTACTCTGCCTCCACTAAAATACACTTTTACGGTAGTTTGTGCAGGATCAGCACAGAGGAGTACAAAGAGGGAGCTTTTCAGTACAAAGGCTGCCTGTTTGGCCTGCCCAAACCACCGTGAATGTGTTTAAAGGGGACTTTTATTACCATGGAAACTCTCAGACAGGAAGGAATTTGTCCTGCCATATCTAGAAAATAGTCTGTAATGGTCAGCTCTTGGAACAAAAGTGTTTCGAATAGTGGGATATATTTAAAAATTCTTCTGGTGAATATATTTAAAACCCCCCCCGAATATGTAAAATCCAATCTTATGCTAATGGACTTCTAGTATGGGGATTTAGAAAAGACTGCAGACAAGTACAATGTGAGCAAGAGAAGTGTAATGAAAAATCTTAAGAAAGTTTTACCTCTCTGTCCAGAAGGCTTCTTAGGTGTTGAATGGATGTCAATGAAATATCTTTCCTTTAAGTAGTGTGTTTATCCATCACAGCCATTCATTGAGGGACTGTGTGTGTGCTTGGCTTGAACTACTGGAGGCCGTCCTGTGAGCACCCATGGATTAATTGCTTTTGGAATGTCTTAACTAATTGTTAACTATTTGTCTCTTGACAAATATCCTTAGTATTCACAAATGGCCTTTAATTTTGTAAATCATGAGATATAACATTTTTTGTCTAGAAGAAATTCTAATGCCAGATCCCAGAATATTTGCACATCCTTCACTGGAGTTGTACATTGGTATGAAATAACTCTTAAGTCAGCAGTCTCCCAGTCAGCAGGAGTAGCTACAGGTAACTGCAAGGTTTTCCATGCCTTGTGTAGTCTTTGGTGTTGATTTGTGTGTTTCATCAGTTGGATGAAAAATGTTTTTTCACATATTTGACCAAGTTAGAATTCTTTTTTTTTCTGCAAGTCCTATCAGCAGACACTGCTTTCTCATATCTTTCTGTACAGCAAATGTCTGGCTTGTTTTACTGCTGTGCTTTTCAGTTTAAGTTGTTGAACCACCTGGCTGTGGCCTGAAGGCAGTTTGAATGCATGGTATAGTAATAAGCTGATCCAATGGGTTGTGATGCTTGAAATCAGCCATACCACTCTTGCTTCTTCCCTTGTGCTGTCATTGCTTTTCAGCTACTCCTGTAGTGATGATCCTCTGATGGCAACTGATGGTTAGATCAGCTTACCTCTGGTGCCAGACTGCACCTGAACATTTTCTTGGAGTCTGTGGGGTAATAGTAGAACAAAAGCATCATGCTTGTGGTTAGGAAGAAGAATAACTAAGGAGGAAAAATTGTAATGAAAACTTTCCACTGCCCTGTCAATTTTGCAGTTGCTCACAGCTGCTGAAAATCAATGTCCAAAGTCTAATTCTACGTGGCAGGCCAGGTAACGAACAGTTTTATATACGTGTATATGTATAATGGAGTATTTCTGTGTGCCTTTTACAAGTGTTGGCTGACCTTGTTTGCGTTATCTGGGTTAATGCTGTAATCTCCTGCTCCAATATCAGGACTTCCGTCTTACAAGTTGATCAGTTTAGTTTCTTGTCTCCTGTCCTGAAGAACCAAAAGGATTGCAGAAGGTAGTTCCAACTAAAATTAAAGGAAACAAAGAAGGAAGAAAAAGACCCCACCTCACTTGTCTTGTTTATAATGAACTATCCCTGCTTAATGGCTGGGTTTCCCTCACAAGGCTTGGTCCCTTTTGCCTCATCTGGGAATAATGAGTAGGCTGCTTTCCAAACTGTGTCAGGGGATGGGCATCTTAATCATGGACAGTCATTTGTCTTTCCAAAAGTATAGAAACCCCTGTTAGATGTATTTCCCTAATAGTTAAATAAGTCGAGAAAGAAAGGAAATAACTGGTGACATCATATATGACTTAATATGGTTATTAACTGCGCAGGTGTTGTAAAGCTGTGAATCTAAAGTGTAGTGGAATAATTCTACCATATGGCAGGGGCTTTTTCTTCAATTCTTATTCTTCCACAGTTACCATGTGTTTTTTTTCCTCTATAAAAATGTATCTCTGTGCCATTTTGGTAATTCCTCTTACTTAAAAAAAGAAAGAAAAAAAAGACCCCTCAAACCTTGACAGGTTTTGATATCACTGTTTCCCTACTCATTTCTCCAGTGTACATGTGTAGTTTTGTTTCCTTCCTTACTGCTCCAGTTCTAGGCTTTCTCCAGCTGGCGGTTCTTCATCTGCTGTGCTTTCCATGAAGAAGGCAAATGCTCAGCTTGCTCTTTTCCACTATCTCCTGCCCTCCTGAGGGACTTGCACCCAGTGCTTGCAGGCCTGTGTTGCATGGCTCAGTATTGCTGTCCTGATGGGAAGTCTGGGAAGCACTAAATCATCCGGCCACATACTGCTTCCTTCAGCTTTCTCCTCAGCAGATCCGTGGGCTGAGTTTGCAATAGGGCGTGATGGCTGCACGCAGCTTTAAAGCTCGAGAGTGGGGATGGGCTTTCTACCCCCACCCCCTCACCCACACAGACATTTCCCTGCTCTCCAGCTGCTCTGGTTTCCATCTGTTACAGGGCCTTCTGGTGCGACTGTTTCCTCATCTGCTGAGCCGAGTGCAATGTTGAAGGACCAGACACTGTGCTGACCTGGGGAATTAAGGGGTTGTGGTTTTGGAGAAAATGGCTTGCATGCTTATTTTCCTTTTTTCTCAGAAACCTGGCGTGCAACACATGCACATCTAATGTTCTGAAAAACTTTGTTAGGTGCATTTTCATTTCTTTGTAGCAAAATTGTTTGCTCATCTTAGTTGCATATGTGATGTTGTAGACCTGCCTGATATGGCAGCTGCCTCCTGCCCTGGGAGGGTCACTGTGCTTCTGTCTGCTGGGCTCAGAAATGTCCAGCAATGGTAAATGTTAACTTGCAGCACACAGACAAGAGAAATAGCTGAAGCTTTATTTGTGAAGACAAAAATACGCAACTAGGGAGAAGTAGCAGGGAGCCAAGGGAGGTGTTAAGAAACATTGGAGTGGCCATCACTCTCTTGGCCCAGGAGCTAGGGAACTTTACCCTGCGAGGTGTTTTGCTTTTGGCAGGCAGATGCCTGCTGCCCATCCTGAGACTGCTATTTTAGGCTGCTCTTGTCTTTAGCACTTCCATTTTGCAGTTGCTTAGATTATGCCTTTCACATATCGCTGGGCTGTTGCTCTCTCTTGAGTGATACTGGTGAGTTACCAACATCAGCAGAGAGAGAGTGGTAATGCAGGCCTGCACCTAACTGAGCTCTGCTGTAAAGCAAAATAAATAGATGGACAACAAAATGTCCATTTTGTAAGTGAAGAATTGTAGCCACTTCTGACTTGCTGGTACGCAGAAACCCTGCAAAACTTGAATAATTATCCCTGCCAAAGTATATCAAACTCTCAGAGAGCAGTCTCTTCCTAGTCAAGTTGTCTTGGTGGGTGAGCGTAGCTTCCCTGACTACTGCATCATCTTCTTTTTGAAAGTAGTTGTTCTTGGCTTTTAAAATCTGTTTAGACACCATCAAATTGATTTGGATTTCAAAATTATATGTGTAAATGAGAAGTGTACCTAGCACCCACTTTAGTAATTGAACAAAGCTTTTATTTCCAGAACCTGACTACTACTTAGTGTGTGGGAAAAGTGTGCTCTGACAACTTGGGCTGTTTCTTGAAAACTTCTGTGATCTCACTGAAGGGTTTTAATATTAATTCATTGCTAGTGTTATGGTTATGTTTTGATGATAGTCACTTAGGAGATGGGTGTTAGGCAACCAGTTGGAAATTACTGTAAAGTGATTTTTTTTAAGTGGTTCAGACATTCAACTTGAAATCCCAGAGCACATTAAAAGTGCTAATTCTCATTCTCCTGAAAGCAAGGTTTCTATGTATTTCTCAAATTAGCCCCCCTCTGCCCCCACATCCTGGCTAATACAGTATATGTAACTTAACCACTGATTTCTAACTAGGGATCATGCATTCATTAGCTTGATGTTGGCAGAAACTGATACTGAAGAAATAAAATATTACAGAGTTGCTAATAGGAGCAACTGTTTGCCTTTTGGGATAATAGATGTATTGCATTAACAGAAGTGTAATATACCTCTGGATGGTTTTCTGTGCAAGTGTAGCTGCCACACATTGTTCCATGCAGAGTGAGAAGAGAAGCTCCATGCTCATGTGTTGCCATCTTGAAAAACGTGGAGCAGATGAAACACTGACCAAGAAGGGGAGGACTTGGTGAGAAGGAGTGTTTTCATTTATTTGCACGACTCAGCCTCTCAGCTGTGCTCAGTCGTGAGCAATTACCATGTTAATAGTTTGGGAGTTCAGCTGAACAGTAAGAGTGTGCATGGAGAAGTCAGGACAGAGGCTCTGCAGTGTTTTGGAAAACATTTGGAAAGAAGCTTCCCCACCCTGTGTTCTGCACTTGGAGCCTTACTAGGAAAGACGCAAGATCAGGGTCAAGGGGAATCCAGCCTGAGAATTTCGAAGTTTGGGAACAACAAACAGTGGAGTGAGTGTCTACAGATGGTTTAAGGAGTTTGGTTATTTGGTATGTCAAGCTACAAGGCTCTCAGATTAAGTAGCTACAGTCTGGTGCAGCAGAAATAGGAAATTAATTTAAATGGATGTTTCAGTAGTTATCTGGATTTTAATTCATTCAAAACTGCAGATGCCTAGGTCAGAAAAGTAGGGGAAACTGTCTGGATGGTCTCTGGCTCCTATGAAATGTGAAGTTTGTGATAAATGCTGAAATTTTCAATCTAGTTCTGAAAACTGTAAAAAGATTTCAGAGTGTTCTACAGCACCGTTTAATTTGTATCAGTTACCTTAAAAAGGCAGCATGTCTCTGGTGAAATAAGATGGGCACCACTTTTCCAGCAAAGTATAAATGATTGGACTATATTGGCCATCACAGGTTTGAAATAGGGGTGCTCCATAAATTTCTATCTTGTAGATGTTCCTTGCATCACTGCTTTGTTGATGTATACTTTCTCCTTGCCTCTCACATGAAACTCTGGTTTAAACTTGTTTTAGTTGGCTCCAACTCTGTAGAAAAAGGCTTTTTTAGTGCTCTTCTGGACCTTACTGTAAATCTACTCCAGCTTTAATGCTGTTACCTCACTCAGTGTTTTGGAACGTGTGAGAGAGAGCTCAGTTATGTCCTTGTTGTGAAGAAGACATAGGGCATAGGTGTGGGACATGAAAAATTAACTGTTGATCCTCAGGTAAAGTAGCATGTCACGGCCACAGCAACAATCTCAAATTCTCAGATTATCAACAAGGGCTATTTGTGGACCAGGCTGATACTGTGGAACTGACTGAACTAAATTGAATTATATGTTTATTGCAGACAGAAAAAGTGATTTCACCTGTTTCTTTGTAGAGCATCTTGATGTTGTGAAAAATGTAATAATCCTTCCTGTATGCAATGCTGTTTACAATCTTGAGATCCCTAAAGAATAGGGGAATTTTTCCTTTTAAGCGCACAGATGTTTAAGTGGTTATGTTTGGGTTTTCTTGATGGTTTTTCTTTTTACCTAATGCTTCATTCACTGATTACTGAAAGGATTATAAATACAGAGTGATTCTTGTTTCGTAGCATTTTCCATTCATTCTAAAGAATCCATTTTACATGGAGGCGTCAGGAAGAGTTACTAGAATACATACATTAGCATTTAGTGTTACTAACATCTAACCAATGCACTTATAAATGCAGGTGCCTAAAAATGTAGGTATTAAATAATCAGAAAAATATCTGATGCCATTTATGGTTTTGCATATAAGTATAGATACTCTGGTTTTTGATAAGAGACTGTCAATATTGCCAAGTCTAAAGCTTACAATTTGTTCAATAAAACCTTCACTTAGCCTGCCACTAGAAAGTTAATCTATAAGTAGCCATGAATCAAACACAAATATAAGGCTGTATTCCAGAGGAACAAAAAGAAGACACACATAAAGAACTCTTAATTTTAAATAAATACTTCTAATTTTTGGTAGCAACATCTTTTGAATATGATCACAGTGCAGCCTGTTGTGTAACCCAAGGCTGCTGTGGGAGGCATGGCTGACTAGTGAGGAGTGCATATGAAAGGGAAGGTGGCAGCTGGCTTACCTGGATGCTCAGAAGGAGGCTGGAACTCCTGACAATCCTGATGAGCAAATAGCTGTTGCTATTGCTACTGCCTTGTAGACATCTCAATGAAGCTGGCTCCAGTACCTTTTGCTTGACTCTTCACTTTTGGTTTTTGAGCTGCACAGAATGTATTGAGTGCTATGGAGATACAATAGGTGCAGTTGGTGTTGACGTCCATTGCACTGGGAATTAAGACCTGGCTTTGAGGGAAATGCAGGCAAAAGAGCCTCCTTAACAGTTCATAGAAAGACCAGGTGGTAGAAGATCAGTCTATTAAGTCTTCATTTATTTGTGAGTGGTAAGCACTGAAGTTTCTCAAATAGCATTTTCTTCCTGAACAATTCATCCTTGTCCAAGCTTGGCACACTGGTATACAGTGTCCAGAGGAGCCTGATTCTGATGACTGGCTGTTACTGAGGTGTGCTGTTTCATTGCTTGCTTTGCTTTGAATCTGCAGTCTCACTTGAGGACATAACATGGACTTCTCTGAGGTGATCTCTCTTGCTTCTATTTCAAGACTAAACTTCGAGATAACTGTTGCCTGAAGACACAGGTACATGGATTTCAGGTGCTGAGCAGGATAGGAAAGGAAGAATCATGCTTTTATGTGTTTCAGATTTTTGGATGGTGCTTTGTGATCAAATACGGTAATTTAAAACGTACTGTAAAATGTTGGTCAGGAAAGTTCATTGTGTAGTGACAGCAGGCAGTTCATCCTCCCTTTCAAGTAATTTTATGTACTTCTACTTTCATAACTAGTTTTATATAGTACATGTAATTGGAGCGACAAGGAACTAGATTTTATTGCTTTGCAGGCATAATTAATTAAACAGTTACCTGAGTCTCAGCTGTAGATCCAAATAATATTTGCTAATACGTGTAAATATTTAATCGGCCACTAATTCCTATGACTTCTAAATAAATTGATCTCTAGCAGAGCCTCATCCATGCTTTTTGTTCAGCTGTGCACTTTATTTTTGGGTTCAGGTGGTATAGAGATAATGTAACTTTGGAAATGTTTAGCACTGGAAATTCAGAGTTCTTTGTACCTGTTCTAACAGTCCTCACTACGTAGTTGATAAGCAAAGGCATACACTTTTAGCTATTAGAGTTTATTCACCTTTAACTAGCAGGTTTTTGACTCTTGATGGGAAAAAGATTTTCCTAGTAGTGTTTCTATATTGCACTGTTGCATAGATAATTCACTAGTCGTTGTAGGTCTTGTTCTGAGAACTGGACTCTGAATAGTAGGTGAAATAGCCCTAAACTTGGCTGTTTACACAAATCTGTATGCTAGAAGTCTTCATATAGTACTGGATTAAGAGTCCTCAATTCTTTTGTTCTGGGATCCTTGCTACTTAAATGGGTTTGCTTGGGGTTTTTTGATGAGCCATTTTCCAAGTATTTACAAACATGAAAGAAATTGCTAGTCAAGCAAAGTTTGCAACTACACTCTTCCAAAATTATCAAAATAAGCCTTCTTATTTCTTATGCTTGTAAAATAATACTCTAATCTTTTAGGCAGCCTGCCCACTCCTTTTTCTTGCTTTTCATACTTCAAACAACACAACAAAAGCAACAACAAAAAAAACCCCCACACAAAATAACACAAAACACACAAAAATCCCCTGACCCTCTACTCTAGATTTTAACCTCACAGTTTTTTGTGAATAGAAATAAATTTTTGGGCTCATTGAGGGGAGGGCAATGTGGAAAGATTTGTTTTGGGTTTATTAGTTTGGGTTTTGAGTGGCTTTAGATTTTTTTAAAGTTTATTTTAACTGAAAAGGGTGTGGAAAGTTCTAATTATCTGCAGACGCTGCAGTAAAATTGATAAGCTTAACAGGTAATTTAAATAGAATGTGAATCATTAGGAATAGTGAAGATAGTGTCTTCTATTAAAAAAATTAAGTTTAGCCCTGCTTTTTGAGAGAAGGTGGAGTGTACCATGAAGTGGAACTGGTTTCCACGTTCAGTTCTAGATGAGTAAAAATTCCTTTTCACATCTAATCTGTGAATGCAGCACTGCTCTTGTATGTTCATCATTTATCTCTGCAGAGCTTGTGAGGAACTGAAGGTAGCTCAAGAACTTTCCTGTTGGGTGTAAAAAAATGTGGTAGATGAATGTCAGCTGCTCCTGTTGGTTGCAGTAGTTTGAATGACTCTGACTCTGGGTTCTGGGTCAGCAGTTTGCACATCAAAAGACAGCTACTTTCAAGTTCTTCAAAATCTTGATGAGAAAGGAGTGAAATTGCATAGTTCTAGAATTTTACATGTCAGATTTTCTCCTGGAAGGGTCTTTTTTGTTCATTTGAACTTAACTATCCTGGAGTAATTTTAGAACTGCAAATCAATTAAGCTAGATGCTTGAAAACACCCCAGTTGGTTTTCTTCTGTGTGAAGAAAAAATGGAGGTCCTATTACAGTTTTGCACAAGAAAATTTGGTTGCCTTCCCTTTGAACCTATTTTTATGGAGGAAAAACATTGAGCTCAGTCTTGCTTGGACAGAAGGGCCACACTGCAAATGAGGACTGACAAGGGTTGCACTTGTCTGACAGTCCCCAGTGCAATTTTTAAATTTCTGGCACGATTGTTTATGCTGTCTAGGCATGCCTTTTCCATGTCTGAGTGAACTTGAGCTTACTCTTAAGTATCAGTCTTACACACTAGAAGCTGTTGAGAGTTCCATACACTTTTCCCTTGGTATTGTCCATTGGGAAGAACAGCTTGGTATATTGGTATAGCTGTTTATGTTGTGGTTTGAGTAAGAACTGATGATCACTGTGAGCCAGATGTTATGTTAAAAAAACCAACAGAAAAACCACAAAAAAATCAGACCTCATTTGTATGTACAAGAGCCTGCTTCCATTGCACTGACCAAGAATAAACCCCTTTTTTGGGCATATCCTTCTCCAAAAAACCAATAGAATGTTCAAGGTTCATATATTAATTTTGTTGAACAAACCGCTCAAATTTAAGTAGTCCACTTAACAGTAGTTGTAGATCATTTGAGTATCTGTCCTGTATCTCAGCTGTCCCCTGTATTCTGTGGGACATTACTGGACTCCCCTAATGATCCAGGCATTAAATGAAAGTTTCTGAAATCTGTTTACTCCTGGTACTGTATTCCGTCCTGCAGTGTACTGTCTTCACACCCTCCCTTCCCAACCCTTTTTCTTTGTGGCCGATTTTAAGTTAGTGAAATAATTTAACTTTTCTTTTAAATAGTCTATAGCATATGTTTAATGCTACAGGTCTTTCTTGTAACTAAGTTAAAATCTAGTAAAAAAAAAGTAGAAAATTTTAGATTGATAAAATTCAGTGTTTGGGTCTTGGGATGTTCTCTAAGGTCCCTTCCAACCCAAGCCAGTCACTGTGTGATTTCATTTAAAATACACTAGGAAATGCTGATGTTATCTTTTTCAAAAAAAGACAATTTGTAATCCTTTCCTGGTGTAGTATGTAATAATTTTTTTCTTTACTGAAAGGGTCAAGACGGCATGCTTAAGTGTATGAGGCAAAAGGGATCATCAATACTGGAAGTCGAGTGAGAGCTTAAGTTCAGATGTAGGATGATTCATCTTGCCACATGTAAAGAGTGTAAGGGAGAACTACCATTTTGTTCCTCGCTCTTGAAGTGTGTTCTCTTTAGTCATGTGGAAACTGGCTTTTCACTTTGGGTGCATTGAGTGTATTTATCTTCACAGAAATGAGTGTGGATATGTGGTTCCCGTACAAGCGCAGACTGCGATCTACCACTATTTATGAAGAACACATGTACAGGAAAATGACTCTTAAGTACAAGTCATAAATTGAAATGATTATAAAATATACGTGGACAAATATACCATGTGTGGTATCGGTAGACTGTAATTTCATCAAGTGGTTTTTCAGACTTCATAAACTATGAATGAAACATGATTGTATTGGCCTTGTAACAGGTAAAGTAAAATACAGGGTCTGGCTACTTTAAAGCGCTCATAATTCTGTAGCTGGAAATAGCCTTTTGGGATACGATAAAGTCTTAAAACCTGCCCGTGATTAAAAAAAATACATTTCGGTGAAAATCACGTGTTCAGAAACTGTGGGAAACATTTGAGTCTTCACCTCATGAATTTTTACAGTTCCCAACTTTCTGGGTGTAAACACCATGAACTGCTTTCAGCGAAAGGAGCGGGGAAAGGCCTCGTGTTACTTAAAGCTCCTTCACCTCTCCGGTTATTTCGTTGTTTTCAGCGGGTTTTTTTCCGGTTTTGGTGGCTCAGGCTTTGTTTACTCCGGGGGCCGTGCCGGCCAGGCAGGCCCGGCCCAGCGCTGCCGTGCGGCGGCCATGCCGCCCTGCCCTGCCCTGCGCAAATCCTCCCGCTCGCCGCGGCGACCTCTGCCCTTTTGTATCCTGTGACACTCAGCCTGTCTTTGTGCTCAAGTTTATCCATGATGGATACGTTTGCCTCCCAATCGCATATGCCGGGAGCCCGGCGGAGCGAGCAGATAAATTATTTTCAGCTGCAGGCCCGGGCTGGGGGAGGAGGGCAGGAGGGTGGCGGGGCCCCTCCGCGCCCTGGCCCAGCAGGACGGGGCGCAGCCTCCCACTCCCCCGGGGATATGCAAGGGGATGACTCTCGGGCCTCTCAGATCCTTTTTAAATGCAAAAGAATGTAGGAAATTGCCAGATCAGTTGGTTAATCAGTGACAACTGCAGTAGGTGCACAAAAAGCCCGGAGCCATCCGTTGCGCGGGGTGTTTTTTCAGCGCCCCAGCGGGGTCGCCGCTGGCTCCACCTCTTGAACACCCGGGCCGGTTTAGTGTCAGCTTGAGAAGGGAATGTAATTGCGAGGAGATTTCTGGGTGACTGATGGCGACAATATAAGTCTTCTCCCTGACACCACCGCCCCGCTGGCCCTGCCAGGGCTTTGTGCTGGCCTGTCCATCGCCGCGGAGCGGTGAGCGCTCAGCTGAATGTCCCCAGCCCACCAAAACAAGGCAGCCATGTAGCCCATACGATTTTCCGTGTTTGTGTTTTTGTGGTGTGTTGATTTTTTGGTTTTGGTTGGTTTTTTGTTTTTTGGGTGTTTTGTTTTGTTGTTGTTGTTGTTGTTGTTGCTGTTGTTGGTTTTGGTTTGTTTGTTTGTTTGTTTTTTAATATTGGCTGTACTGCTGCCTTGTCATGCTCAAACCTCATTAAGGGGTCACGTTAAGCACTGCTGTTCCCCTTTATGGAATTATTTGCAAGGTTAAAACCTCCGTCAAATGTTTTGAAGAGTGTTCTTGAAATATTTTTGTGACCGCAATTGTTTCTCCTACTTATCTGGGACTATTTTTAGATAAACCACCTCACATCTGTGTTTTAAACTTATGCTGGGAGAGAGGGTGGTCCTGCAATGAAAAGGCCTCTTAAAATTCCAGGTTATGTAACACTACAACTGAAATATTTCTAGATTAGGCTTGTTCCCTGTTCACTCACCTCATGTTTGTAATGTACTTAAATGTAAAAAAATGTTGGCTGTTTTTGGTTTTTTGGGGGGTTGGGTGTTTGGTTTTTTTGTCTTTGTTTTGTGGTTTTTTTGTTTGTTTGTTTATTCCTCTGGTTACCTCATTAAAGGTCTCCAAGTACATGCTCTAATAAATGGCTCGAAACTTTCCTCTTTTTCTTCTGATCAGGAAAGAAAGGAAATGCTGAGGCTTCTTCTGTAATATTATAGGTACTGACTTAAAATTAGCAGTGCTCCCATGTTAGGGCAAAGAGTTTGCAGCCCAACTGTTACAGCGAATGCCTTTGTGTGATGTAACAGTGAGGCTCAGTGGGTTTGCATCAGAGTCCTCCTAAATGACGCTGTTGTGGTCTCCTATCAGAGCTCCTGTGAACTTGAATGACGAAGGATATTGTTTCCAAATGTGTGGCACAGGCTGAACTCTGGGCTGGTCATTCCTGCATCAGCTGCTTGACAGCAGCAAGCTGCCAAATATTCGAAGGGTGTAGTGCCCTCAGTTGCCTCGGTGAAAGCCTGTTTTTTGCCAACGTACATCATACGTTAAGGAAATAAAATCGAGTCTAGCTTTTGTGGAACGATTTTATGAGAAATGTAGGATTTCGTGGATTTCTTGGCAAAAAAATATTACTGAGTATCATTCATGGCATTTTAGCTGATTGCACATTGGCAAAACCTGTGACCTTTGAGGAAAGACACCTAAGGATTCATTCCCCCCCCTTCTTATTTTAACAAGAGACTTTGACAGCCTTTAAGTTGCTATTGCAAATTCTTGTAAGGATGTATTTCTGTGAAGAACTAATTGAATTTTACTAAGAGAAAGATGAAACTAAACTTTTCAGAAATGCTTAAGTCATATTTGCTGATGCTTCCCACTAAGTCAGAATATTCCTGAAGTGCATCAGGTCATTCTTTTCATCTCTGCAAGTCCTGTCTTCCTTTCCTGGGATGAGGGGGAACGAGATTCCTGCCATCCTTTGATGTCTGAACTATACGGACTTAATTTTTAACACAGCTGTGCTGTGTGAAGTGTATGGTAGGCAAGCATTCTAAGTGAATTAAAAAAAAGATCTTCAGGCATTCAGGAAACCAAGTTTCTTTGGAAGCTGCAGTCAGAAATGATGTTGCAATCACTTTACAGGTCTGGTCTTATATTTTGGCTAATCTATATGCAGGAGGAACGTACCATGTGTGGCATCTGTGACAGCAATGAAAAGTAGGCATTAAGCACGCAGGAGATGAGGCATGCTTCCCACAGACATGGTCAGGCACTTGCATAACTGTCCTGGCATCAGCAGTGCTCTGTGCTCAGTAGGTGAGTGAGGTGAAATGTAGAAGCCTCACCGGCCATCTTGCCCAATTTGAATGTCTTGTCGTGACTTTTTCAATGTTGTCATGGTGTTACATGTGTTTATGAAGTTTTTGGTGAATGTTTTCCTTCAACTTTGTGAGTAAAATAAGAATGTGACTTTCATTGCTGTCATTTATGTCATGTCCTTCCATGCGGCAAATGCTTAAATTACTACCCCTAACAGCCAGCAGGAGCTTAGCAGTTTTGAAAAGCAGTTTAAATGTGCAATGTTTAAATGCAGATTTAGTAGCCTAATGTTTAATCCTACATTTTGAGGCTCTGGTCTCAAAATGACCTTTGGCATGGTATTGTCTTTTAGCACGAGAGGTCTTTTTTTTAGCCTAGTTCTTCAAAATACTACGGTATTTGTGGTGTTTGTTGCATTGTATGTAAGGGCATACCTCCATTATGTGAGTAGTTGGTTTGTTTGTGTCTGTCAAGTACTTCAGAGTTTTGTCAGAGGTATCAACTAATAGCTGTAAAAATATAACTCTGCATGACACATGTCATTTCCAGCGTGGAGCAGTCAGTTGCCTTCTCACCTTCTGTTTATTCAGTTTTTTTGCTGCATGGCCAAGTGCTACTGAATTTCTTCTATAGAAGGGTTGATAGCTGAATCAAGGAACCTGTTGATTTACAAAATATTCTTTTGTTCGGCAGAATGTGAGGATGGTGTGGAGGGCATGGGCATGTGTGTGCTGCCCTTGCTGCTTCCTGGTCTTGAGTGCCTGCATCTGCTGCTTTGGGAGCAAAACTAATGAAGTTCAGGTTTTTAGCGCCTGCAGCCCTAGATAAGTTATGTGTATTTAGCAGCCAGTTTAGTTCAACTTATAAAAGTGGGAGGCTACTGAAGACAACTGAGTCCATGCAGCTTTGGAATATTAAGCTGGACAATGGTTAACTACTTAAATTTGAGATCTAGCTGTTTAAGACTGGAATGTTGCAAACTGGAGTAAATGTAAGCTTTGTCTGTTGAGACAACAGGGTTGTTAAGCAATTGACTGTGTCGTGGTGGTTGGGGTCGCCCCACTGCTTTGAACAGAAACAGGCTGTCTAGGCAGCATTAACGAAATATATTCATTGACTCTTTAGGTCAGTCTTCTTGGAACCATCTTTCATGTTCAGGAACAGAAAAGTGATAGGATTTTATAGCAGAACCTGTATAGTTTAAGATGGCAATAAAAATCACGGTCTTTTCATAATTCATACTTGGTTTCAGCTATCCACCTTTCTAAGGGTTCAGATACTCTTCCCGTTGTACCTAAGAAACACTCACTGCTTCTGTGTATGTTGGTTTTAAATTGCAGGAATGGAGAGAAGATGTACCATCCCTTATTTTAAACTATTTAATAAAAAAAATTACTGTAAGCTGAGTATTTCACGGTTAGTCTTGCTGTTAGTATGTCTGCATTTATGGGGAAGTGAACAGTGGAGCTGAATGGGTATTTTAATTAGAATTATAGCTTGATACAGGTTCTATTTTTATTTGTATATTGGCTTTCTTTTGTTTTGAAAGAAGCAGGCTAAGTTGCAACTTAAAATAAAGCTGTGACTCTTGTGACTTGCTAAACTACCTAGATGTCTACACTGTTAGAATAGAAGGTTGAGAGGTTAGTAGGTAATTCCAGTATTGACTGTTTCCTTATCAAAACATTGGTTAATTTATTTTGATCAGGCTATAGCTGCTACTGTCTTTCATGCTTCAACAGCTGCTGTTAGCCATATATCACATCAGAGGTGTGACTTTTATTGGGGAAAGTAGAATAAGGTTTGGCAAGAGCACAACTGACTGTTAAGGGCTGTGGTCATTAAATTTGAGGCTGGACTTAAATCTGAAGAAATACTCCTAAAATTTGAGACATCTTCTTTACTGTGGCCTTATACTATGTTTCAGACACAGTTAGCTTAAGCATCCAGAGCTCAAACATGAAGTTGATTGATGCCTCAGGTAAAAATGCAGATCTACAATCACGTAATGGCAAACAGTGTTTTTGCTCTTAATTGAGATGATGGATTTGTTTGTTTACAAACTGCATCATAAACTTAAAGGTTACTTTTCTTTTGAAAGAGTGTGTGCTCAGGAAGCCAGGCCAGCAGTAGGTTCTCTAGCACATCTCCTGCATGTAAGGGACAGTTCTTAGCCCAAACCTGCAAATTGGGATGGTGTGAGCTGAACAGAAATCATGTGTGTTTAGTAAAACAAAACCCTTACCCTATTTTGGTTTGGTTCTCTGGGTATAGTAGCAGATCCAAGCTACTGTAAGCTGATGTTGACTGCTATCAGTGGCTGACTGGCCTGAATTTTATTGGAAGCTTGTCAGCTGAAAAACAGTAAACAAAGCAGATTCAAATGCCTGCTTGATGCTTGTAACCTTGTTTCTGGAGAGAAGAAAGCTCTGTTAGTTTGTTATAAACTTTCATTAGTGCTTCAGGAAAGCGGAGCCTGCTTGTCTTAAAAAATGGTTCTTTTAGCAGGCATGATTTATATAATAAAATGAGTGGAAATTCTTACACGTTCATAACTATGTGACTGTTTCTGTTTGTGATGGGTGAGATCTCATCTCCAGTTTGATATTGCCCAGATTACATCAGGGGTTGGGAGGTGACAGTACCTGTGTGCTCTGATTTTTAACATTTCCAGGCAAAGAGACTGTTCTGTTAGATGGAGACCCTCAGTGCACACTGATGCCCAGCTTTAACAGCTCCCAATGGCAGTGAGCATCAGCAGTTACAGTGCCAGAAGTCCTTGAGCAATCGGGGATCTTCACCATGACTGCGGTCTGCTCTGGAGCATTCTAATAGCAAAAGCTTCTTTTGGTGAAGGAGGTTCCTTCTCACCTTGTTGAAACTTCCTTATGGTGTGCTCTAATAAACTGAATGTGGTGGTAAATATTACAGATGGTTTCTGCCTAATAATGGAAATGAAATAAAACCAAATAGGTATTAGAGATATGAAGATGGCTCGTAGGAGTTTACCTCCATGTGATGATTTAGGAAGTGTTAATATCCCAGCTGAGCACTAAAGAGATTTAAGAGTGTGGTTTTAAAGGTGACATTCAAATGCTATTTTAAGAGGAGTGATAAATGCTTGTGCCTTTCCTCTTGCCCTCTGCTTCATACTGTAGAAGGTCCTCTTGACAGTGGCTACAAGAAGGGTAATAAATGTGCTGATATTTTCTCCCTAAAACTTGTATGGGACAACTCACCTTCGGTCAAACAGTCTGGTCTGGCATTTTGCATCCAAAATGACTGAAAGCATCTCTCCTCCACAACAGAATGCAAGATGTGAAAGCATAAACTTGTAAATCTTCTTTTCTTTGGTTGCTGGTCAAGGGCAGTTGGTATCTGCAAGTAGAGTCGCCACTGAATTACAACCAAGATACAAAAATAGGTTTACTTGCTAAGTGTATGGGCTCCCTTGACTATTGTTTTAAAGTTTATTTTGCATGTAAGACACAGTGTTTAAAATTATCTTTTTAAGAAGAAAAAACAGCATTAGACTACCTTTGTTCATAAAAAATGGATCCAAACAAATCTTTGGATCTTCCTGTGGGAAGAGGGTGGGGAACATATTTCAGAATAGACCAGTCTTCCCTGTGGAAAACCTGAATGAGAACTGAGTCTGCTCTGTTACTGTGTTGTTGCTTTCTTTGCTTCTTATTCCCCAAGTCCAAATGTGTACCTTGTTAAGTTAGCTTTTTGTTAAGTCCTTTTGCCATTACTCATTCTCTTGAATGGGTATTCAAGTTCTGGAGACAGCAGAACTTCAGTGTGGTCTTCCAAAGTGCTGTAGTTGCAGTAGCAGCATAATAACCTGGAGATGAGTAATGAACTCCAGTGATACTATTTTGTGTTACCATCATAAAGGAAATTAGGATAAGGATTGAGAAATCCACCCTATCATACGATGAAGCTTTTAAATCTGATTTTCTTACGCAAACTGAGCACATAGTTTTGCTGAAATGGGAAGAAGCATTGTGTCTTCCAGTTTACAAATTCATTAAAATAAGATAAACTGTGTGTTTTAAAAAAAAAAAAATCCCTTCCTAAAGACTAAGTCTTGGAGTTTGGTCTGTATTTAGTGAGTCATCTCTGTACACATTTGAAAAATCTGTTGTGCCTATAACTAACTTTAGTTCATCGTAGGACCTGGTGCTTCTGCTTGCTCATCTGATTACGCAGCTCAAGGGAATAAGGTTAAGGACATGCTGTTGGTAACTAGAATGTTTTCAGGGCTTTAGTTCAGCAGATGGGCTGCTCGGCTATATTCATACATCTGCCTACCTGCTGTGGCAGCTGCTGCTGCTGCGTGTTGTGTTCTTTTGTTCTGTTCCACCCAAGAAAGGAGCACTAGGAAGTCTAGTGAATGGATTAATTTAAGGTTAAGGTTAGTGTTTTGCTTGCTTCCTAACTCTCTATCATAATAAAGGTTTGGATAAAGCTAATGAGTCCTTTGTAATGTGAAATAGATTTTTAAAATGTATTTCAGGGGGCTGAAACTAGCTGGCAATTTAAAAAATAGTCAAGTATGTTTTCTTTGTGTTGCCTGATGTTATTTGTTTCAATATCTTCTTCTCTGTTTCCCCCATCCCCTGCTTTTTCTAGGAGCAGTAACCAGACTTTGCCTGACACTGCGTGGTCCAAAAGAATTAAGGAAATATGGAATGACATGAAGGAGATTAGTTGAGGATTAAAGGCTTTGAGGACAAAACACCTCACTGAGGTGAAGCACAGACTAACATTCTGGTTGTAGCTCCAAGGAGCTGTGTGCTGAAAAAAGATGGCAGATCCAGGAATGATGAGTCTGTTTGGAGAGGATGGGAATATTTTCAGTGAAGGGTTGGAAGGTCTTGGAGAATGTGGATATCCTGAAAATACAGTGAATGCTATGGGTCAGCAAATGCCCATGGATCAAGGATTTCCCCCTTTACAGTCATCTCTTCATCATCCTCCTGCAAATCAAAACCAAGCCAAGTTGACCCATTTTGATCACTATAATCAGTACGAACAGCAGAAAATGCACCTGATGGATCAGCCGAACAGGATGATAAGCAATGCCCCTGGGAATGGTATAGCATCTCCTCATTCGCAGTATCACAACCCTCCAGTTCCTCAGGTTCCTCACAGCAGCGGTGCTGGTGGTCAGATGGGAGTCTACCCCGGCATGCAGAACGAAAGACACGGGCAACCCTTTGTAGATAGTGGCTCCATGTGGGGACCACGGGCAGTTCAAGTGCCAGACCAGATAAGAGCACCATACCAGCAGCAACAGCAGCAGCCGCAACCGACACAGCCGCCACAGGCACCCTCCGGACCCCCTGGGCAGGGCCATCCTCAGCACATGCAGCAGATGGGAAACTACATGGCTCGTGGTGATTTTTCAATGCAGCAGCATGGTCAGCCGCAGCAGCAGAGGATGAACCAGTTTTCTCAAGGCCAAGAAGGCCTCAATCAGGGAAACCCTTTCATTGCCACCTCAGGACCTGGCCACTTGTCTCACGTGCCCCAGCAGAATCCCAGTATGGCACCTTCTTTGCGACACTCAGTCCAGCAATTTCACCACCATCCCCCTACTGCTCTCCATGGGGAATCAGTAGCCCACAGTCCCAGATTCTCCCCTAATCCTCCCCAGCAGGGTGCTGTTAGGCCTCAAACACTTAATTTTAGTTCTCGGAGCCAGACGGTACCCTCACCTACTATAAACAACTCAGGGCAGTATTCTCGATATCCTTACAGTAACCTTAATCAGGGATTAGTTAATAATACAGGGATGAATCAGAATTTAGGCCTTACAAATAACACTCCAATGAATCAATCTGTACCAAGATACCCAAATGCTGTCGGATTTCCATCAAACAGTGGTCAAGGACTAATGCACCAGCAGCCCATCCACCCTAGTGGCTCACTTAACCAAATGAACACGCAAACTATGCACCCTTCACAGCCTCAGGGAACTTATGCCTCTCCACCTCCCATGTCACCTATGAAAGCAATGAGTAATCCAGCAGGTACACCTCCTCCACAGGTTAGACCTGGTAGTGCTGGAATACCAATGGAAGTTGGCAGTTACCCAAATATACCCCATCCTCAGCCATCACACCAGCCCCCTGGTGCCATGGGAATTGGACAAAGGAATATGGGCCCCAGAAACATGCAACAGAATCGTCCGTTTATGGGTATGTCTTCAACACCACGGGAGATGGGTGGGCACATGAGACCAAATGGTTGTCCAGGTGTTGGCCTTGCAGATCCACAAGCAATACAAGAGCGACTAATATCTGGCCAGCAGCTTCCTAGTCAACAGCAGTCTTTTCAACAGCAAATGCCAACCTGTCCTCCCATGCAGCCTCATCCAGGGATACATCATCAGTCTTCACCACCCCCACATCCTCATCATCAGCCCTGGGCACAGCTTCACCAGTCACCACAAAACACACCGCAAAAAGTGCCTGTCCTTCAGGTAAGCTACTTCCAATTAGTAGAAAATGTTTTAAATTACTGTAAATGCCTTTCAGAATACATAAGAACTATGGTTTCAAAAGAGTTTGCTCTGTTCAACTAACTTGTTTTTTATTGGTTATGTGGCTTTTTTTGTGTACAGAGGCTGAAGGTAAAATGAGGTTCAGGTATCTTTCTAATGTCCTTGCTGTAATTTTTATACAGTAACATTATGGATAGACCAAAATGTGATACACTAACAGGACAAGCTGAATACATACTATTTTTTTCATGTTGGTTCCTTTGGGGAGAAGGTGGAAAGCACGTGTGAGAATTGTCATTTAAACTATTAACTTTTTTGTACTTGCAACTTGGAGAAAGAAGTGTGTGTTATAATGGGTTTGTTTTGGCCAAACCAAAGTCTTTTTTTTAAATCCTGAGGGAACGTTCTGTGGTTTTAAATTAAAGCTGAAATTGTTACACATGAAAAAAATTTCTGGCATCTGGCGTCAACTTCTTTAGCACTAACTAATGAAACTGAGAAGTGATGGGGAAACAGTTTATGCTAGGAGAGGACAACAATGTGAATCAGTCTGAAATTAAATCTTCCGAGGCTCAAATGAAATGTTAAATAGAATTCAAGTTTTATTTCACTGAGGCTCTGATCTGCCAGGTTTTGATGGCCATGTGTTTCTTCCACGTCATTTTTCAATTAAAAGCTAAAAATGGTAAAACATCTTGATCCTCTGTAGCTTAACACATTTGGCTACCTGCTAGTATGTTAAGCTTCAGCTGAAAAAGTGCTTTTTGGAATCTTCATATTTGCCATAGTTTGCCTTTGACTCAGTCAGTTAGAATTCAAGAGGTTTTGCTACCAGATGAATTAGTAGTCAAGATATCAAAGGTTTACTAATTTTATTTCTTTTCCAATCAATCAGTAATTAATGCCAAGTAGCTCTGCCCATAAATATTTGGAGACAATTGTTGGAATGCAGTTGTAACGACACGATGCTACAATACTCTTAATAAATCATGCAAACAGCTGTCCCAGGCCGTGTCCTGGGCCTGTGCGCAAGGCAGCTGCTGGGCCGTCCCCTGCACTGCTGCCTGCCGGCTGCTCCTGCTCGCTGCTCCCCACAGCGGGAGCCGGCCCTGGGAATCACATGTATGTGCTGCGGAGAGGCAGCTGACAAGGAGTGGTGCATGGAGCAGCTCAGCAGCTGGGACAGGCTTCCACATTCCCCATGGAAGAGAGGAGGAGAGAGGGAACCCTGTGAGGGAGATCAGGGACTAAGCTGGGCAAGGGGAAAGTACACTGTCTAAAAGAGGAGAAATCTCTCTTGAAGATTCAAGACCATCTTTCTCTTCCCTGCCTACCTCAGAGTTGGTTGGAAATTTTATATGCCTGTGTTGGCCCTTCCTGTCTCTGCATCTCCACACACAGACCTTGTTTGGAGAACTTAATTTACAGTTCTTACATGCATGTGGAATTGTGTGTTCCTGTCTGAGAGAGCAGCTCTTGCCAATGCCTCCTGTTACCAACTGTGTGGGTAAGCAGGATGAAAAGGAGAGAACTCAAGACTATAGGAAAAAATGAAGAGAATGAGCAGGTATTTGGGAAGAGGGTAATGACAGCACAGAGAAATCAGTACAGAAAGGGTAGGAATGAGAAAAAGAAGTACAAGACATGTTTTTTACTCTGAGGATGAGAGCTGAAGCATCTAGCAGAAAAAACTTCGAAAGAAAATTGTAGAAATAGTAGCATAAGACTTCTAAGACAGTAAAGGAACAAAAACCAGTGTCACTAGGATCTTTCCTAACCCATGATGGTGAGGATGTGGGAGGAAATACTTGAGGTGGACTGTACCCTAAAGCAGTGGTGTTCTTCACCAGCATTAATTCCTCATGTTCATCTGACCATCCAGTAAGCCTATTTTTGGCATTAAAAGGTGATTTTGGAGAAGAAAGTTTACTTGTAAAATGCACAAGCTTGTTAAACGTTCTTGGGACATTTGTTTCCCTTTAATCAGTGAAGAGGTTAAACACAGCTCAAACCTTAAATGAGCTATGCAACCTATTACACAGTGCTGAACTGCAAATGAATAGCTTGAAGAAAGGTAAGTGCTGAAACGAAATAATTAGAGGAAAACCACATGATAACTCTAGTTATTTGATTAAAATCAGTAATTCAGACAGTTGTAACAAGCCAGGTAACTTCTCTGTTAGCTTATTTCAGTTAAGTTTTTATTTGGTAAAAGTCACCTTTAATGTACCTTCAGTTTAACTAATTAGTTTGAGCCCTGACTGTAGTAATGAAACTCTTAACAGGCAGGCGTTTCCCCCTTGAAAACTGTTTGGATGAAATGAGTATTGTTCAAATCAACGAAAACTTAACCCCTCCCCACTCCCTGGGGAAAAATGCAGATGTGCAAAACCCCTGCTCTTAAGCCTGAATACAGAGTTGGTAGCTCTCCTGTGTCATGGTTTTCCTTTTATGTCAGTAGGCAGAAAACTGTTCAGTGAAGAGCAGTTATTTAAATGACTGGTTTGTTTTCATTTGTATAAAATGAATCAATAAAATGAATATTGTCAGTGAAAATGGGAATCACTATGTACTTTAAAATCAACAGAAGTCATTTTAGTAATTATTTTTCAGTGATTTGAAGCTAGCCTTATCATGGGAAGGCTGTAATACTTGTGGTTAACCAAATTACTGTTTTGTTTTTAGATATGTTGGAAGGAGAGTGAAGTTCTTTTGCTTTTAAGTTGAAAGAAATTACTGTGTTGATTCCAAGGCTTGTTATTTCTTTTTTTGTGTGGAAAACTGCAAATTATTTTGGCTGTGAGATGAAGCTGGTGATTGACAATTCATCTGGTTTTGATTAATAGCTGAAAACTAGACGTGGTTATTAGGACCGTGTTAGCAGCGAGTTGCTGGCTTCAGTGGAGTTTGATAGATCCATAAGAACCACTGCAGTGTTGGGATGTTCAGTCAGTGTGCTTGGTTTTTCAGGCCCTCCTTTGAAACACTTTTGACCAAAGGTTTTTGGAAGAGCTTGGTGGCCATGGGGTGGGAAGGCTGGTTCTGCTGTGGCAGAGCAGTCCACCAAGGGGCAAAGCAGAGAGCAGGAGCAGCTTGCCTGTTTTCACAGTGGAGGCATCTGTGTTGGGCTTGTGAGCTTGTGTTCTCCAAAATACTCATAAATGATCTGGAGAACAGTGAAAAGTCAGATGGCAAAATTTACTGCTGCTGTTACACCCAAAGCAGAGTACCAAATGCAGATGTAGTGAAGGACCTGATAAGAATGAAATAAAATAATTAGAAATATAATAGGAGAGTCAATTGCTTGGCCATTAAGTTGTGTGAGTCAAGGCATGGCCAGGGGAGGTTTAGATTGGATATTAGGAAAATTTTCGTCACAGAAAGGGTTATCAAGCATTGAAGCAGGCTGCCCAGGGAAGGTATAAAGTTGCCATCTGTGAAGGTATTTAAAAGATATATAGATGTGGTGCCTAGGGACATGTGGACATGCTTAGGAACATGCTTTAGTGGTGGACCTGACAGTGCTGGGTTTACAGTTGGACTTGATGATCTTAAAGGTCATTTCCAACCTGAACGTTTTTATGGTTCTGTGGTGCTTGGACAGTGAAATGGCAGAAAAAGACATCTTCTTAGGAGCAGATCTTGATGTTATATGGCTGTTTGAAAATGAGCTATAACAGATAAAGAAATAAATCAGTAGGAATTGTAATGAAAGTAGTAGAGAACAAAACAAAGATTATTACCTGTGTATGGTATGCTGGTGAGGCAAGTGCTGTAAAGTTCTTTGTCCCTTCCTCAGGCCTCAGAAAATACAGCAGTGCTTGAAAAAGCATGGGCTGTGGGGAGGGAGGGTTTTAGTGGGGGTAGGAAGGAGAGATGGAGAGATCACTCTGAAATTGTGAGTGATACACGTGCATGAAGAGGATGAATGTGAAGTAAGGGTTGTTTGTCACCTGTTTTTGTCTCCTTGAATTCTTTTTAGGTATTCAGCAAGTTGTCAAGGGGTGAGTTCAGAACTGCACATTAAGATGCTGACCTCTGAGATGTTGCACAGAAAAATGCATCATCATTTGATAATATAAAGGCACCACATTTGGCTCAGCAGATCTGTGCCATACATAAGTGACTGAGAATTTGTTACTGGGTTGCATCTCCTGTGTGTATGTCTGGTTCTTGTCCTCTTCTGCACACTATTGGAGGTGATATCAGGTTAGACAGGCCTTTGGAGGCCTAATGCTATACAGTTGTTCTTACATATCATTATTTTCAGAGCATTTTATTGGTGATAGAGGAAGTGTAGGAGGTTTTTTTTCCAAGAATAGGTTGTCCTGGGTGTGTTGTTACACACAACTTATTTACCCACAGCTACTGTGTGGGATGAAGTTTCGAGTAGTGTTCATTAATCATGTTCAACAAATGCGAGCTACATTATTTGTAGTCAAACACAGGAGTATTTAAATGACAAACAGGTATGGTATAGCCTCCATGCCTGACTAAATGGAAGAGCTCAACAATGGGCACCAACAGTGTTGAAGGATTCTGGGCTGAAGTATCCAGGTTCTGGTGGAGAAGGAACTAATTCTGTATGTGTTACCGGTTCATTGCCAGGTTTATTCTGCTGGCCTTGTTATCTGTGAGCATGTGACTTTGCTCTAAATCATAACTCATAGCTGTGTTTGGTATGAACACATTATTTTGAAATTTCCTGCCCTCCCTTGCTGGGGAGGAGGCAGGGAAAG
Organism: Illadopsis cleaveri; assembly: GCA_013399915.1. Taxonomy (NCBI): domain Eukaryota; kingdom Metazoa; phylum Chordata; class Aves; order Passeriformes; family Timaliidae; genus Illadopsis; species Illadopsis cleaveri. The sequence continues at coordinate 46,948 of VXBB01015110.1, forward strand.
TCCTGCTGAGTCACCAGCTGGGTCACCCCGTTCACAGGCTCTTCCTGCAATTTCAAACTCTGTGTTGCTGCCTCAGTTTAATTTATACTTGGATATACCTGAATGGAAAGGGACATTAATGAAAACTATAATCAGCTGTATTGGTTTGATGCAATATTCTAACCTGGCAGAAAGTAGAGGTTAAATCAGTTTCTGCTGGCATACTGAAATGAAGTTGATTTTCTGATGGTGTTTGTTTTAATGCCTAAGAGTAGTAGGAGATTGACTCCTTACTGTCTTCACGTGAATCATCTTTCAGTGTTTCCTGTAAGTTTACATAGTAGCAAATGATGCCACTTTGAATAGTTAGGATTATTCCCATAAATAATATTCATAAGCAATTTCCCACATCTCCAGAGAGAGCTGCTGGCTTTTTAATCCCTCAAGTGTTTAACTTTTTGATTATTTTCCTGTTGATAAGTAGAACAAATCCAATTTATTAAAAAAACCCACAACCCTCTAGAAACACTATTGGGTACTTTTTGTTTTGATGCAGAGGCTATTTCACATGACTGCTAGCTGGTCTTTTGGGGTACCGTGTGTGCTGCATGTTCAGCAAAATCTCATGGCTGCCTGCCCCTAGAAATTCTAGTTTCCTTTTTCAAGTGTTCACAGGCCAGCAAACCAGTGTATGTTGGCAAGATTTTTGAAGCTGCCAGACTAAATGGAGTTAAGAAACCCCACTTACACTGACCTTTAATTAACTACAATTGTATATTGTTTTTATGACTAGATAAGCATGAGTGTGTGTGCATTTATATAATATATATGGAGAAAATGTAGACAAAATAAGAAATTGTGGATAGTAATGAGAGAGAAGAAGGGAGGAAAATCCATAGTATTCATATTAAAGTAATGGTGGATGGCAGTATTTTTTCTTAAAAGTTTGCAGGCTTCTGCTCTATTTTGTTGAGGCTCTGAAGAATTCTTATATTTGAGCAATGTAAGCAATGTAATTAACTATAATTTTCCAACTAAAAGAAAAACAGCCCATAAAATCTACCTTTGGTCAGAAGTGTTGAAGTTATTTCACCCCTGTGGAGTAGTATTTTCTGTTACACTGATAACTTGATCCATCTGTGAGCGAGTTCCCATGCAGGTCTCTCAAAGGATATAATAATTATTATGAAATACTGTGTCCAACAAAAGTTCATATTCTAAAACTCCTCAGTTACATTCCAGTCTAACAGTTAATATTAACATATCCAAAGGCTTATTTCTTGTGAAGGCTATGTGTGCTTTTGTAAATAAAGTACTTGCAGTGATTTTTCAGTGAATAGGCCTTTGGACCAAAGATGTGTAGTTTTGAGGTGGTTTTGCTATGAACTTTTTGGTCTTTTTTACTATTGAGGAGGCACAAGCTACTTCAGGAATACTTCTTCCCTCAGGTGCCATGATTTCACTGTGATGTAAATAATTTGTGCCATTAAATTATCTGCTCTGAAGTTTTGGGTAAAGCCAGTTTGTAGCATTAGCATGAAAACACAAGTCTGTATCAGCATAGAGATTTGTGGGTTTTAGAGTCACCCAACTTGTTCTTCAGCGTGGGTATTTTGAAAATTTCTGTGAGACTTCGGTGACCTGAATGTATTGTTTCCTGAAATCATTAGCATTTTCTGAGGAATCACCCAGCTAGAAAAATTTTTACGTTTATCCTGCTTTTTTAGTACTTCAGTATTGTGTTTTTTATCTACTGCTGATGGTCACTTCCAGTGGGACTTGACAGCTATTTTATTTTCCCATGGTTGTACATGTTGTCCTACTTTATACTTATTTGAACAAATTTAAATCTTTTGCTTCAGAGAAGCTTTTTTTTGTTATTGAAAGCTGATAGTCTAATAGGAACCCTCCTGTCTGTATCATCATCAACCTGCAGAGACAAGGATGGAAAATCAGGGCAAATGAAAGGAAAATGTTTGCATTTTTTAATTTTTATTTTTTTTTTAATTTCATTAAATACAGTGGCAATCTTAATAAGGAACAAGTTGCAGGTGAAGAAATAATTTCCTACCTTTTTACTATGGATCCTTCTCCTGGGATTCTGTCCTACTCTTTCTCGTGGAATTTGAGGCATCCATTTATTTTAAGCTTTCCTGCCCTTGCTTGTGTCTTGAATGCAAGTGTCACAAACTTGCATAAGTGTTCTCTCTTTTTTTGTCTGTGGAGCAAATTGACACTGTGGGGTGTCAATTCCCACCATGATGGGACATGATTACTTTGACGTTTAATTTTTAACTTTTGTCTGTAGAAGTTTTCTCTCTCAGTTCAGTAACCCAGTGCTTTTCACTTTTGAATTTTCAGATTTCAGTTTTTTTAATTGTATGGTGATACTGGTGATAATGTCGTCTGGATTTGGGAAAAAAAACCAAAACAAACCCCTTTTTTCTTTTTTTTTTTTTTTCTTTGGAGATGCTATCTGTAAATATTTATAGACTTCTTAAGAGAGTTGTAAAGTTTGGTAGCTAAAGAGAAAAGTTTGACACCCTTGAGTGGTTAAATTATCTATATGTACATCTGTTCTTCTTAAATATTCTCAAGTTTGTCAGTGTGTTTTAAAGATGGTGAAGCTGCTTCTTGGGAGCTAGTAGGAGCACAGTAGAAAGCAGTGATCAGGGAAGGGGCAGGGAAAGGCTGAGCTGATCTCACAGAGCAGTGCTGAACAGAGAGGAAATGGCCAATGTCTGTGTTAGAATGGGGACAGAGAAGTTTAGGGAGTCATTCCACCTCTCTCTGCTTGAGTCACCTGCCTCTTGAGCCCTTGCCAGAGCCAGCCCTTTGGTACAGTGGTGCCTGTTACTGCTATTCACACTGCTTCAGGGTGTACCTTTGTGTCACCCTGCTGTGGGCAAACAGCCCACTGACAGCTTCCCAACATAGCTGTGTGAACTCAGTAACTCCCAATATCTAATCTGCTTTTAAAAAGAAAAAAAAAAAAAATCCATGGAGATGAAGGTGGCTGTGGTCTGGGATACAGAACCTTTGCTGCTTTCTTGGATCAACCTGCCTGATCATTTGTTGAACGGGCTTATCTGGCCAGGTCATGTTCCTGGCAGCGCTCCATTGTGTGACCACGAGATGACCCAAGTTGGTGGTGTAGGAGTGGGAATACTTGCTGGGGAAGAATGGGCACTGCCTCTTCCTCTGGCAGTGAGCTTTCAGCTCACACCTTACACAACTTGTATTTTTGTAGCACCTGCCCTCAGTAACCAGCCCTTCAGTCCTCCCTCAAATTTTGATAAATTAAAACTTCCATTAGAAGTCTTAGAAAGTTTTGTCTTTATTGAATTAGTGACCAACAGGCCACATTCCAACTTCTCTCAACTTCTCTCTTACTCCGCACAAATATTGATGACTGATTTGATTTCAGGAGTGTTTTCTTTTATAGAAGAGTAGGGCTGTTTTCCAACCAAAGTATTTGCAACTATTTTGTTATTGAAGAGGTGAAAGACCATCCCCTTTCTACCAAAGAACTTGGCACAATTTCATTAGGTGTGTGTCATACTGAAGGTGCTTCCAATGTCAGTTAATGAATTGTCTTCTTTGGATACTAAATGGGATTTTTTTCTTTTTTTTTTTTTCTCAGCATAGAAAATTGTTTAAAAGCATGGCAAGTTAGAAATAAAACTCAGATTAATTTCTTTAGTCCTCTTTATGAGGAAACAGACCTGAGAGACAGGATGACTAAGTGATCTGAGTGTGGGTTTGCTCTTTCCAGAGTTTATAAATCATTCTTTTTGGTTTTACTGTACTTTATACATTACCTACTTAGTTAGAATTTTCTATGTTCCTGGCAAGGTTGGTATAGCCAACAATAGTGTTGCCTCTGTTTTAGAAGAGGAACATAGAGATGATGGCCATAAATTTTTATTTATTCAAAACCAAAATTCATAAAACCCCCAATTTAAGTTCTTACTTGGGTATCTGTTGCTCTAAAATGTACCGCCTCCTTGCTCTCTGTCGTTCCTTCCAGTATTGCTCTTGCTTAAGAGTGCAGCTCAAGAAGACTGAGACGACCAGTCTTAACAGTTCAAAGCAGAAAATCCCACGTCTTGTGTAGGAATTTGGAACTTGTAGAGGTTAACCTAAGAGTAGTGCAGTTATATGAGATGTGGAAGTAAAAACGTGGAGCTCTCTGATTTTTCACTGTTGGGCTTGGAGGAATCTTTGCTCCTTTGCTTTTGTTATTCCTCAGTACCCAGGATTGGGATGCAACTCTTTCCTGTACTCCTCCTCAGAGGTTTTACTGTGTTAGCCGAGCTTAGGAGACAGCAGCTCTTGTATTATGCTGAGCATGCACAAATATTGAGAACTTCTGGGAATGGGTTCGTATTGCATGAGTTGCTGCTGTAGAAATTAAATGTTAAGAAATCACAGGCTGATGAAATGACTTGCATTGGAAGTGACCTTAGAGAGGATCTGGTTCCAGCCACCCCACCACAGGCAGGGATGCTGTAGTGGGTTGATCCTGGGTGGATGCCACCCACTAGATCAGGTTCCTCAGGTCCCCATCCAACCTGGCCTTGAATGTTTCTGTGGGTGGGGCGTTCACAAGTTCTCTCTGCAACCTGTTCAGTGCCTCTGTACCGTCTTGAGGAAATAATTTCTTCTTGACATCTAATCTAAATCCTCTTTTAGTTAAAACAATTCCCTCTTGCGCTGTCCCTATCTGCCCGTGTAAGAAGTTCCTCTTCTTTTTTTAAAAGCCCCCTTTAAGTACTGAAAGTCCACAATCTTAACTTTCTAAGGTCATGATTTCTGAAACTTAGCAGATTTCAGACATATTATTAACATTTTAATTTTGGAAAATTGCTAGTATTTGTCTTCATGGATGCACTTTTTATTCAGTATGCAAACCCAAATTTACCATTGATATATTACTATTATGTTGTTGGGTGTGCCAAACATTTATTTAGGCTTCAACTTCCACTTTTTAAATATTTATATTACAATATTAATTTTTAAATATTTTCTTAAATGTAAACTCTTGTCATTTAGTCATAGAGGAAATTTTCATTTTATACAAGAGTTCCCAAAAGAAATGTATACCCACTTACAGTAGACTTTTCTTACAATGGACTGAGTAATTTAATAGGTTGAATCAGAAAAAATTAGTCCATGTTAATTGTGCTAGTTAAATTGTATTCTGTTATGTCTCTGTAACTCCCACAAACAAAATAGCATGACTGCAGTGACTGAGAGGTTAATAGTTCCACAGATTTTTGGATATAATTTTCCTGGAACAGAAGAGAGGACTCATAAAAAGCTTCATGACAAACTTTGTAATGTCTAGTAATCAATATGAACTCTTGTTTTTTCCACTCTGCTTTTACATCTCCTTTCTCTCCAGATGGCCCTCCATCCACTTGCATTCTGGTATTTCATATCTTTTTTGGCCCTGCAAGACTCTGATAAGTGTGATAATACTGTAATTTTCCTTACATGTGAGCACTAGATGATATGAAGTCCTGAATTTTATTTTTGGAAGAAATCTTTCTGTACCAGCCAATTGTCGCTAAATATAGTGGGAGGCTTATAACACACAGTGCATGTTTGAATTTAAAGTGACACCTTACCCTAAAAAGTTGACATCACAGTTTACTTGTACAACTGTGTATGAAATACACAGTCATTAAAACTGGTCTAAAACTTTAAGCATTACAGTTGTTATTTGTATCTGTTAATGGGATCTTGCAGATGTCTACTGGGGCAAGCACTGTCAGAGAGGGACATGCCTGCAATACTGGAACACTGTTTGGTTGTGTTTCTCTCTGCAGGCCTCCTTTGAAATGCTTCACGAAAACTTGTTGAAAACCAAATAACACTGTACCTATGGTATTAGACTGGGATTGGGGGAATTTTTGCTGACTGACACAGGTTGGTTGGTTGGTGTCAGTATTGTCAGTGTACTTGAGGTGCTCTGTAGCAGCAGTGAGTTTCTGCAGTTCCCTGCTGCTCAGCAACACCTAAAAACGTAACTCAGAAACTGTGATGGCAGTCAGGGGTAAGTTAAAAGTGTTGCTTTAGACACAGCTCTCCAGCTGTAATATAACATTACAATATAACCCCACATCTAGACCTGGTATTGCTGTAGGTGTGTCTGATTTAAGATCTGCCTATAGGGATTTTTACGTTTTACTGTAGGTTGTGTAAAGAATGTCTGGAGCAAGGATACTAAAGATATTTGCACTAAAGATAAAGTGTTTCATAGAACAGTGTTAATCGAACTGGTTGGAGAATCTAAGAGTTACCTCAGTTGGTGCTGCTAAATGAGGTGGATATTTGTCCATAGAAAATGAAGTGTGGGATTTTTGGTGAGGGGTTTTTTGTTGTTGTTTTGGGGTTTTGTTTGGGGTTTTTTGTTTGTTTTGTTTTTGGTTTGGTTTTTTTTTTGTTGTTGTTGTTTTTGTTTGTTTGATTTTGTGTATTTGTTTTGGGGGTCTTGTTTGTTTGTTTGGAGTTTTTTGTTGTGGGGTTTTTTTTTTTTTTCCATTGTCCCCTCTTCCCCTCCAGTTCCAATGACACATTCTGATTTAATTATTAGTTTAGTTCAGTTACTGTAGGAGTTGGGGAAAGGCCTACCTGTGACATGTCATAGCTAACATATTCAAAGGCTATTTTCATTTGTTGCTGTGATTATAGAGTCTGAGAAGTATCTTGGGCTCTTTGACATAAGTGGATCTTAGCAGCAAATATAGCATCAATGGATTTTTAGCAAGTCTGATTTCAAGATCATATGACCACTTTGTCATATTGAAGTTAACAAAATAGTGCAATGAAAACACTATATGGAGAACTGCTGTCCTCCCACCCTCATTGATTACTGATGATCAGTTCTGGTTTTGTATTGCTTGTGTATCTGTTAAGATATCTTTGAGTTGGTGTTTCCAAACCATGGTCTGTTACGCCTCTGAAGTCCCTTGCAGGCTACTTTTATGTGGCCTGGGAAAGTTGATTAAGGGGAGCAGGTTTATATAAGCAACAATATGCATGTGGGAAGTTTATTAGGAGAATTACATGTCCACTACTGGAAGCTTGCAGATCTTGACAACAGAAAAACAAAAAGGGGGAAGAGGGAAATTTGACAGAACAGAATTCTGTGGTGTAACATAAACCTCACTTCTGATGGGATCTGCTCAGGCTGGTGTCTGAAATGATGGTGGTTGCATGTCAGTGTAAAGCAAAGTGCAGGAACTGCCTGTCCCAGAAAAGTGTGTTGTGACCAGTACTGCTCAATGTCTTCATCAATGACTTTGACAGGGAGATCAAGTGCACCCTCAGCAAGTTTGTAGATGACACCAGGCTGGGTGTTGAGGTTGATGTACCTTATGTCCAAGATGCCATTCAGAGAGAGCTGGACAAGCTGGAGGAATGGGTCTGTGTGAACCTCATGAGGTTCAGCAAGTCCAAGTGCAAGCTGTTACATCAGGGTATCAGTTACAGACTGGGGGTTGAAGGGATTGAAAGCAGCCCTGCCAAGAAGGACTTGGAAATGCTGGTGGATGAAAGACTGCATGTGACCTGCCAAAACATGCTGGCAGCATAGAAAGCCGTTTGTATCCTGGGCTGCACCACAAGCAGTGTGGTCAGCAGGTCAAGGGAGGTGATTCTGTCATTCTGCTCTGCTCTTGTGAGACCCTACCTGGAGTGCAGCATCCAGCTCTGGGGTCCTCAGCACAGGGGAGACATAGATCTCTTGAAGTGAATTCGGAGAAGAACATGAAGATTGTCAGAGGTCTGGAATTCCTCTCCCATGAGGAAAGGCTGAGAGAGTTGGGNGTGTGGTCAGCAGGTCAAGGGAGGTGATTCTGTCATTCTGCTCTGCTCTTGTGAGACCCTACCTGGAGTGCAGCATCCAGCTCTGGGGTCCTCAGCACAGGGGAGACATAGATCTCTTGAAGTGAATTTGGAGAAGAACATGAAGATTGTCAGAGGTCTGGAATTCCTCTCCCATGAGGAAAGGCTGAGAGAGTTGGGATTGTTCAGCTTGGAGAAGAGAAGGCTCTGTAGAGATGTTACCCTTCAGTAAGATGTTAGAGATGCAGCCCTTCAGTACCTAAGGAGGGGCTTATAAGAAAGATGGGTACAGACTTTTTAGCAGGTCTTGTTGTGATAGGACAAGGGATAGTGATTTTAAATGGAAAGAGGACTGGTCTAGATTAGATATAAGAAAGGCTTTTTTATGCTAAGAGTGATGAAGCAATGTAACTAGAGAGATAAGTTGTTAGGTACCTTGTCCCTGGAAATGTTCACTGTCAGGTTGGATGGGCAACCTGATTGAGTTGAAGATGTCCCTGCCTATTGCAGGGGATTTGGACTAGATTGTCTTTGAAGTCTTTTCTCACCCAAGCCATTCTATTATCTCTCCAGGAGGGAGTTCTCTGTTGGCTCCTGATGGTGTATCCACACCTCACCTGAAAGTTATGGATAGTATCGTGCTGCCTTTTTTGGAAAGGCCATGAAAAGACCAATGTTATAGTTGTTGTGTTGTATTTGCCTTTGGCTTTGATGGGAACTGGACATAGCTGAGCCTCTTCTGGGGGACTGTAAAATTTGTAGTGGGAAGTGTCAGCATGAAACCACAGTTGCCCGAGTTTGACAGGTCAGTATTAGTAAGCCACCTAGAAAAAGATGGCTTTAGCTTGTGATATGTGTCTTCCATATCTGTTAACTTCTTCCATCAGATAACCTTTGTGTAACCTGAATCAGTGGGAATTTGTTGATGGGTCACACAAACATGATCACTGTTTCCATTTCAAAGGGTGGAACTATGCAGAACATGCCTGGGGTGTTATGGAGGTGACCACAAGCCTCCTCTATCTTCCACCCCCACCATCCTGGGCGAGCTCCTCCATGTCTTCCACCCCCACCATCCTGGGTGAGCTCCTCCTCATCTGCCTGGTGCAAAAATTCTCATGCAGAACTGTGGGGACTGGCACATAAAAAGCATACAAGCAGTGCATGTGAAAATGCCTACCTTGCTTCAATGCTAGAAAACCACCAGTTTATTTCTTGCAAGTTAAAAACACAGAATTACTTAAATCTTGATCAATGTATTTTCCTTTTAACTTATGTTCTGTGAGTTGTAGCTGCTGAAGAGGCAGATGCTTGTATTCATAAATGAAGCAAAGAAAACATTGTGGGGGAGAAAATAAATATCCAAGAAAACTTGGGTTGTAAGTAGTTGAAATATGATCAGCAAGACCTGAAAAGGTCTTGCTTTTTCAGTGATCAACTGTGTAAGATTTACTAGTAGGTGTAAAAGATAAAAACTCCCCTCTGTCTCTTCTAAGTGTCTCTACATCAGTTTGTATCAAACTTAGCTGAAAACAAAACAGTTCTATAAACCACTCAATTGCTCCAATGAGTGGGGATAGAAGAAAGGATTTTAGATTATTGATTGACTGGTCTGGAGAGCCCTCAAAGCAGGCCATGGACTTCTGGGCTGGGAGCTGTGGGCTGATTTCTATGGAAAAGATTCCTCTTTTTCTGAGGGAAGAATTTGTTCTACCTTCATTTATCCTCATTGATTCTGATCTCTTGTATTAGGGATGTGTGTAGGAAGCTCTTGAGGAAGAACGAGTTTTCCAACACAGCATTATAGGAAGAGGTGAAATTCTCTAGGGAGTCTTTTTAGTTGCAAAATTCTTGTTGGCAGGTTAAGACACAGGCCCAGCAACTGGATACTGGCTCCCTCCTGCACTAACCCACTTTTTACAAGTATATCACTAATACTTAAATGATGTAACTGTGTAAATGAACAAATGATGAATGATCAGTAATTTAATAAATTGCCTACTTCTGCTTCTCTCAAGTATCTATTGTCTAGAGTACTTGAAAATAGAAATGACTTCTGCAATTTTTGGGGAAAACTGTCCAAACCAGGGAATGGAAAAGTTAGTGCAAAAGAACACTGGAACTGTGGCACCTTTATTTAATAAGCAGTCCTTTCTATTTTAAACAGCATTGTTGCATTTTGTATGACAGTCATGACACAAAGACAATTACTTACCAAAGAAAAAATTTTATAAAAACAGACAGTTGAAATCACAGAGGTTTTCTTTGGGGTATCTGAGTAATCACATTTATGGCTGTGATGACTTAAAGATGTGTGTGAAGTAGGGCTTATAAAACAGGTAATACTACAGGGTTTTTTCTGACTATTTTGGCCAGTGTAGTTATAGAAGCTTTTTGGGTAGCCAACCTCTTTTTTCAGGTTTGAAGCTAAAATTTCTGTGACCAGGAGCTTGTTTTACCAGGCCTATTAGTCTGCTTAATAGATACTTTCTTCCCCTAGAAAATTAAACATAAATGTTTTTTCTAAGCATATTTAACACATTTCTGAACTAGGATGTTTGATATTCATCATATTCCAAACTGGATTTGTTAAAATACATTTTTTAAACGTAAACAAGATTTTGCTGTTGATTTTTACTGTTCCCAGTCATTCGAAGCAAAGTACTTGTGAAGATTGTCTGGGCCATTGAGTTGAGCTTCCAGTTGTCACGTGTGCCATCTTATGAACTGCTTTTCTAAACCTCAGCAAGCTTAAAGAGCACTTGGCTTTTGCTTCCAGTGTTCCTGTTTTTTGAAAATCTTACCCAAATCAGATCAGTTTGAATGTTGGAACAGGCATCTGACTGTCCTAAATTTATTAGATGCCGGTTTCATACTGAATTTGCTCTGGTGTCAGTTTTACCCATCTTAATTATTTTCATTTCCTGTATTAGGACCTGTCATTGTTTTGGTAAATAGCAATCTATCTAAAGTAAGTTAATTCCCTTTGGACTTCTCCTTCAAGATAATCTGTACTGGTGCCTGAGGTATAATTGTTGTTGATGTGGATGATCAGAATTTTGTGCAGTGTTGTACTCTGGCACAAATACTTCCCTAGGTTTACTGGAAGCAATCTTGAGAGGCACTTGAACATTTTAATTTTCTTTTCCTCATTGTACATCACACCAGTTGTTTACAGACATTCTGTGGTTTAAGTACAAACTATTTTGGTCTTTAGCTACATTGTCTTACCTTGTTTTATGTAAGTATATATAAATTTTAAAAAATCAGGGGTAATAGGATGGTGCAAAAATTACAAGTACTGAAATATTTCAAGTTTGGAAGTGCATATGAAATACTGATTAAATCTGAGAGGACTCTACACTGATGGACTTAATTTTTAATTTCTGTTAGTGTTTTGAAGTGAGGTGTCCACAATTCTGAGAATCTCACTTAGGACTAGAACGGTGAGTAAGCACAAGCTGCTCTACTGCTAGAAGAGATATTCAGCTGTGTAATGCTTAAAGGACACCTTCCTTGGCAATAACATTTAAAAATACTAATTCCTCTTACTCATCTGTAATCCTCTTCCCACAGCTTGAGCTCAGGACTATAATGGCACCTATTATGGGGAAAAGGTCTATGACTCAGCCATTGAGCCATGCAAACTCTTGGCTTCTTTAATTGGCACCATTAAATCTTTAGTAGTTTTTCTCTTGTAATATATAGGTGTCATTGGTATAAAATGTATCGCTGCTGAAGATATATTGTACCTTTTGCTCTCTGATTTCTGTGACTTCTGATTTGTGATCAATCATAGGTGTTTAAGCCTGGTTAATCAGACTTTTTTAGAATTACTGCTAAATTATTTAGGAGTGTACTGAAAACAAAATGTAGGAAAGCCATTGCATGAATCGTTACTTTCCAGGTTGCTTTCCTTTTCTATTTAGACGCGGGAGAGGAGAAAGAAAAAACCTGTCTTTGCATTGTGTTTTATCCTTATAGAAATTATTTAACTTGAAAACTGGGTATTTTCCACATGACAGGATGGGAGAAGTTAATTCTTGAGCATATAACCAGGGGAGCACTGGCTTGATGTAGTTGGGTTTTTTTTCCCTGTTGCAGGCTGGTTTTGGGGTTGATTTGGCAGGTTTTTGATTGCATTGATTTTTTTTTTGGTAAGATATTGAAAAGTGAACATGGAAACAGCTGTAGTTTGGGAAGGTAGTCAGACATCATTAGAAACAAACACTGAAAGTTAAATGTTTGAATATATATATATGTATATTAGTAAATCTGTGCATATGAGGAACAATAGCAGCTTTTAACTCTTCTTTAGTGGTTTTCCCCCTACTTAATATGGGACAGAGCTTTTCAGTATGTATGTTGCTGCAAGCATTAGTGGCTCTGAAAGAGACGTGTGAGGAGGGCATTGGAAAACTGCAATTGTTTGTTACCATCTGCAGAGTCTGCCTTGTATCTGAGGTTGGCAAGAAGGTTTGGTTGTAACATTTATATATACTTTTTGAAAGTAAGTATCAACAAAGAACTAAGTAAGTGACAGAAAATATTAAAAACTATGTTACTTAACGCACAATATTTAAGTGGTTGTGTTTATGGAATGATGGCAAGCTGCAAAGCTGTAGTTAAAAAAGATATGAAATAGGACTGATACTACACATTCCTCATGCCTATAAAATAGGATGTAATCTGTGTATGCAGCCATGTTTTCTCTGTCCGTTTTCTTCTACCCGCATAAGACCTTCTGTGGTAGAAGCAGCTGTTTAACTACTTTAGTTTTGTTATTTGAGATATGGCCTGATAATATGTTGACTGTATATTATCCAGTAAACCTGATAATGAATGTCACTGAATCCCTTGAACCAAGCAGATTCTTCCTACAAACAGCGTTTGTCTTCATACCTTTGTAAAAATAGCTAAATGAACTTTTTAAATGGCAGTTTTAATTATAATACCGAAAAACTTCACCAACCACTAATTTATCCATCATCTAAAGTCTTCTATAGTGTGTATTCTCCATTTTACATATGAGTAAACCAGGACAGAGGGGTGTAGGGAGTTGCCTGAGGCAAGAGTGAAAGTAATGGGATTTGGGACTTCTTTGTGTGTTTTATGCTGGGCTGTATTGCTCTGAAGCTGAAGCCAGTAGTTATCCAAGTAGGTGCTTTCTGGCAATCATCGTTGAGCAGTTTTCAAGAAAGTCCATGGCAAGTCCTTTGCTGGAAACCTCTCTTAGTAAGAAATGAGTATGTAATTTAAAAGAAATGGAAAAAATAACCCAAACAAAACCCAACTTGGGGAGAGGGGCAGGGGCGGGGGGAAGATGTATCACATTGAGTTGAGGCTGGTAGGAGGAAGTAACTTATCTTTCCTGACGTTTATCACTCCTCATAGTCTTTCTCTTTTTGGTACTTTGGTCTTGAAGGTAACATGAGTCTTGTCTTCAGGATAATGTCATAGTCATTTAGATCTGATTTAATCTAGAGGTCTCATCCATCCTGTGAACTGCATGAGGCAGCAGTTGTAGAGTAACTAGGGAAGAGTCATGCCATAGGTTAGAGATATTATTGTAGAAAGTTAAGCAATAGGGTGTCAAATTTGTTTAGCAACAACAATTGTTCTTTGTTTTCTAGTATTTGAAACATTTAAATAATTGAGACTAATTAAAAAAACACATTTATAATTTACAGTGTGTTTTATTAGGGTTACAATGAACTGTAATCTTTTCAAGACAACTTTGCATGTTTGCTGTTTTACTTGCAAGCTGGCTCATTGGTCAGTGCCTGAAGAAAGGATTTGAATTTGTGCTGGACAAGAACAGTTTAATATTGGATAAAAATGGGTTAGAAATGTAATTCCAACTTATTTGGGACATCTAATAGAAGTAAAAGTGGTGGTGGCAGAGGGATTTTGGAGTTTCTTTTTCTCTCATGATGTGATATTTCTTTGTGGTTAAGGAAATGGCATTTAGAATGTCAAAACATAAAGTTACAGTTTTAAATTATGAATCTCCTAGTATTAAGTGTACTCACCTTTACTATGAGATTAAAACAGCAGCAATTAAACAGTTTGAGATTTGGAGTAGACATAAACAGTAGAGACAGCTTGATTGAGATACTGTGAATACAATCGTATGGTATCAGAAAATCTGTATCAAATATATCTTTTGGGAGAAAATTCTGAGGTGAGGCTCTTTGAATCAGAAGAAGTTAGAAAATGTAAAGATTAGAATCATTAAATAGTAACAATAAATTGGTTTATAGTGCTTTAACTTTCTTTCTTTGTTGGTACCTTAGTATTTTACAATATTAGAGATCCATGTGATCAGAGAATTCTGTGTGTTTTTTAAAATATGTAGCAGAAAAGACTTGAGTACAAGCTGTGGTTTAAAAAAAAAGGGCATCAGCACAAGTAATGAATAAAAAGGCTTTAATCTTTTGCTTGTGGATACTGTACAACTTCACCTTGCAGAGGGGGAAGATGGCAAGGGAAGAAAGAGTACTGTATTATTTGCCTAGTGGGTCTCTTCCAGTCATCCAGATAAAATACTGTTGAAGTGAATGTTTGTCAGCTCCAAACTGAAACCAAAGCATACTATCTGTGCTGGTAGTGTTTCTTCTAATGCTTTCAGCTAATTTTTCTCAATCTGGTACACTCTCTACTGTCAGATATCTTGGTGAAATTATAAAAATACCTTGTTGCAAACCACAGAAAATTTAGAGTGCTCTGTGATTTAATAAAAATACTTACAGATAGTATTGTGGAAGTATCTTGGGACTTCAGTGGGACCTCCTTTCTATGGACAGGAGTAAAAACTCAGAGGTTCTAGTCCTTTTCACATCTGTTGAAATCTTTAACATCTGAGACCATTGCCCTTTCCTTGAACTATAAGAACATGATATACATGTTTATACCTTTGGGGAAAACTTGTTCGTTCTTTGATGAGGGCGTGCAGATAGGAGAAGTGATAAAGTTCTTAGTAAGGACTTTCTATGACTTGCATCCTCTTTTCACCAGCCTTGTCATTTGATGCGTGTTTGTCATTAAATTATGATTGGTGTATTTTTTATATGTGCAGCTTTGTAAACATGGATGCTTAACAAGAAGCTGATGGTAGGGAACATTTAAGACAGAAATGCTAGGCTCTTGTTTTTCTAGGTATATAAGGAAGGGGTTAGGAAAGTGATAGAGAAATTGTATCTATTCCTACTGCATTGGAACAAACACCATACATTAATAAATTTAATGGCCTAAAAACACATTTGAAAGCATTTTACTGGTGGTTGCTGTATCTTACTGTTTTATGAGTGTTTGATGTTGTGCTCTTCAGTTGCTGAAGAGCAACTCAGTCATGTCTCTGAGTGAGGGCTTATTGGGCAGCTGTGATCCCCAGGCTGTCTCTGAGAGATGGCTTTCTCAGAGGTGGGCTAGTCCCATTGAAGACCCTTGCATTAGAGCGCCCTCAGAAGAGGGGTGAGAGGTTGCCCTGGACCTGATAAGAATGGCTAAAACAGAGCATGAATTACATCAGGAAGGCTGGAAGGACTGGCTGTGACTGGTGGCTTTCCAAAGCTTCCCAAGACTGGAAGACAAGCCCAGAAGAAAGGCCACTAAGGTGTGCGTACACAAGCAGGGTGCAAGCAGGGCACCCCGAAGGTTGAGTTTGGAGATTTTCTAGCCACAGGCATGTTGTAAAAAAATACAGAGGCGTGTAGTGGTGCCAAGTAATTAGATTGGGGCAATATGCAGTTGAAGCCACATGGTGCCCATCTGCTCCTAGTGGATTTCCTTACAGTCTGTTGCAGTTTGGTCCTTTTGCAGTCTATAACTTCCTCATGAAGGGAGGTGTAGGGAGGGACACTCACTAACTCTCTTCTCCCTGGTGGCCAATGGGAGAACCCGAGGGAACGGTATGAAGCTGTGTCAGGGGAGGTTTGGTTTGGATAGTAGGAAAAAGTTTTTTCTCCAGAGGTGGTTAGGCACTGGAACAGGCTCCTTGGAGAAGAGGTCACAGCCCCAAGCCTGACAGAGAAGCATTTGGATGGTTTCAGGAATATAATGTGACTCTTGTGGTGTCCTGTGCAGGGCCAGGAGTTGGACTTGGGTGATCTTTGTGGGTCTCTTCCAACCCAGGATATGCTATGATTCTGTGATTCATTGTTAAAAAGCATTAGTATTACCCTTGCAAATAATGGATTTGAGCTCACAGGATGTTCATCAGACAGGTGGACATTCCCGTCATTTGTATTTACTTGAGCCTTAAGTGCTCCAGAGTAGGCAGGAGAAAACTATTTCCTGACCTGCAAGTCTTCAGCTTAATCTAATGAAAAAACCCACCCCAAACATAGTGCCCTTCTCTCTATAGTTGTTCTCACTTCCTTAGACTAAAGTAAACATTTTTATTATAAATTACAAGAAGACAAAGTGTACTTTTTCTGAATTCAGGTAAAGAATACTTTATCAGAGGTTTAGCAAATCAAAAAGGAAGTATTGCTTCTGACTTAACACATATACTTTGTATTTTTAGTTTTTTAATATATGTATGTATCAAGTAAACATGCAATATAGTATCTTATGACCCGCCATGTTACGTTTTTTACATTTATAGTCTGTTAAATAAGTTTTCCGGTAACTCTTGGGTTTTGGAAGGGGTGGGGGGAAAAAAGTACCAGAATAGAAATGCTCTTGCTGTTGTGGTGTGTAATGCTATTACTGCTACTATTACTTGCAGCAGTGAAAGCATAGATGGAACTTTTTCAGTTGTCTGTGGTCAAAGGAACCAGCGCTTGTACCACGTGTGCTTGTCTTTGATTTTCTCTGTAGTCATAAACCTGGTGCCATTTGCTGAATGTCACTGTGATTTAAACTTGATAACAGAAAGATTATTGATATGTGTAGATATGATCTATTTAAGGTCTCTCTGAAAATGGTTCTCTGAGCAACTTTAGTCTTCTGTAGAAAAAGTAAAGTTTTAGGGAACATTAATCACTTTTGTTACTGTGGGCAGGCCCTAATATACCAAGTCAGCCAGGACTGTTCTGTTGCATTTTCTTTTTCTGGAACAGGGTGTTTAGTGGGAATCATAGTTGGTACCAGAGCAGCATAAACTATGGTGATAGCAATACAATGTGATGTAGGAACAGGTTACCCTTCAGAGAGGATGGATCTCCATGCATTTGACTTTCAGTAGCTGAATGGAGAGAACTCTGCTGGTGGAGGGAGGAGGCTGCATGTACAGGCAGTTCAGTTTTGTCTCTCCCCTCAGGACCTTGGATTTCAAAGCGTGGCTGTGCCCAAGAGAAGGAGGATGTTTGCTTTTGACTGTTTTGGAGGAACTGCTTTGTTTTCACAGTGAAGCCAAGGGGCTGTGAGGAACATGGAGGCAAGCCCAAGAGCAAAACTTCAGCCTGTATATATTCTAAAATGTTAGGTTAGTCTTTTATAATGCTAATTTATTTAATAACAGCAGTTTAATTATTACTATTTTGGTTGAGTATGTGCAGATGTTTCCTCACCTATATTCCGCCTTTGCTAGAGAAGCTGAAGAATTGTACTAGATTCTCTGGAGACTCTTTCACCCTGACACATTCTTACTTTATTGTGTGACTCCCCTATCTTGCCTGGTGATGGGCAGCCATCATCTTGTCTTAGAGGGATTGGAAAGGACTGTTGGTAAATCTCCTGGATATTCTCTAAACCAAGGAATTCTCTAGCAAGCACTAGGTATCTTGATAGCTGTGCCTGGGAATAATTTCACAGATATAACTTCACAAAGAGAATGCACACATTTTTAAATATGGATGTTACATGGCAGAATCAAAGAACTGTTAAGGTTGGAAAAAACCTTTAAGATCCTCAAGTCTGACTGCCAACAACTTCTGTGGTAAAACATGTTGACATGTTCTGACATGTCTTCTGCTTGATAGTGGAGCACATGCAAAGTGAAGTTTCCTTTTACTGAGGGTGGACAAGCTGTCAACATGAACAATAAGCTTTTACCAGTAGAATTCAGTAATTCTAATTGTCTAAATTGTAAAACTAATTGTCCCACCCTTTCTATGTGTCTCTGCAGCTAGAGCTAGTAAAAACTTGCCAAAATCATGAGTCCTCAACCAGTCTATGTAGTGATGATGGAGAGTAGAGAGTTAGACTGCTGTTGTGTAATATTTAGGACCTGCTCTGCTTGCATTAGGGGTAACCTTATACTGCTAAGTCAGCCTATATTGCAAAGTAATCTCTAGCAAAAAAAGTATTGATAAAATGTTTGTCTTGTTGACCATCACATCACCAGTTACATACAATCCTTGTGGTAGCTGTTGCAATGTCTTACATATAGAGCCAATTTGGAACATGCATGCTTCATTACTGTAGGTGTGGCAGTTGTCTCAGATTGCCTGATCAACACTGATTCTGATCAATTCTGATCAATGGACAGCAACCTAGGAGCTCTCTTATGGGACAAGTTAGTTGTTTCTTGAGCTGTGAACAAACTGTCAGCACTCATTGCACTGGCTGATACTCAATAGGCTTAGTAATGTTTTCTGTGAGTACAAAACACTACATATCATTACTGTAAAATTATAATGGGATGTTTGCTTTTTGGATGGCCACATTAGTATCATTTGTCTTTTGTAATCTGTGTTTCTTCATGGAGTACATGACCAGTAAATAAATAATTCTATTACTGTAGCTGTGCTGAGACTCAACTAAGAAACTCTGTATTTTGCATAGCATGTTTTTATTCCTCCAAATACTGTAATTGGGTGATATTTTCAGCTCCACCAAATCGTAAATTATAGTAGTTTTACAGTGGTAGCAGAGGGCACTAAGATTGTTTTTAATCACTTCCACTCCACTGTTAGGTTGCTGTTGGCATAAAAAAAAAATATTTTTTTTGATTCAGAGTTTTTCAAAAAACTTTGGAGCAGCAAGTTATAACTTGTTTGTAATTGTACTGGTTTTAACAGGTTTCCAGGAGCAGTAACAGAGTGGGATGACTTAAAATAGTCTTAGATTATTCTCTTTTCTCCTAAGACTTGATTAAGAAATAAAATGGTATTGCAACAGCACTTTGCTAAGACATTAACTTTTTTCATGCACAGTAGTTTTGTCTTGCTAGAAAGGTATTAATAGAACTTCCGTTTTCTATACACTTTCATCTGTGTTCTGAAGAGGTATGTCAAGAAATTTAGATTCCTTTCAAGCCTATTTGCAAAACAGACTTCATTCTTATGTGGTGTGATGTCTTTTCCTTTATTGCAGAGGTCACTGACAGTGATTGTTGGTTTATAAATCCCAGTTGTTGCTTTGGAACTACAATTTTCTTAGGAGGGTTTCTGAATTACTGAGATACCAGTTGTTTCTAAACAGAATCATATTCTCCCAAATTTTTTAAGTTTAATATTAAGTATTTTCAAATAGTACAGTAAACGAAACATATACATCTTCAAGGTAGTAGTTTCACAGTTAAGGGAAGGGATCATCATTCACAATAAAGGAGAAGGCACCAATTGGTAAAACATATTTGTGAAACAGTTACAGGTGTGAATGTAGTCTTGAGGATGTTTCTGGACTTCACCTGCTATAGAAGAATACTGTACAGCTTTTGCTAAATGTAGGTACTGGCATTTGGTTGGAGTTTTGGAGGTGGTGTTGGTCATCTTTGCTCTGGAGTTTTTACTGATATGTGAGCTCTGCATATGGGCAATGTCAGGAAAGTACTTATGGAGGTCTAGAAAGGGTGACACACTGAGGGGCACTGAGAGAGGCCTAATGCTGAAAGTATTAATGAGACAAGTTGAGAGTTGCAGGGACAAAGCAATGCATAGAGACATGATGCAGAAACTTTCCAAATTAGTCAAGATGTGTAGTTCATTCTAAATAATCCAGAGGGAGGATGAATCTTGTCATTAACCTTTGAAAGGAAGAATCAAAGGTGCAATTTAGTTGTGGGATGGCTTTTAACACCTTTTTGGCTGTCCCATCAGGAAGGATACAAATTCAAAATGAGTGATCTCTGTGGCACTAGGTAGAGCTGCTGCAGGAAGCATGCTGTAATCTGTCTTCTGTTTTCAAAGAATTTTCACAGGTTGCTGCTTTAACTTCCCCAAAGTGAAGGTGATAATTAAACAGACTTGCAGTTGAGAATATTCTGCAATGATTTACCTAAAGTGAAATTATCCATTGTATGGAGATCATACCATTTGAAGTCAATGGGGACTGACTGAGCATTTGCTTTACTGTTAGACAACTTAGTAAACCAACGTTCGAGAAAATCTAAATGAAGTGTTGTGGTTGTTATTGTAGATCTTTATTTAAATATGGAAAAGACCATGGAATCTGGAAATAATACCCACGAGGGAAATGGAAGTGTGGTCCTGGTAAAAAGCCTGGCGTTTTTTAATTGTTTGTTGTTTGGTGCTGATGTTTAAATTTCACGAAGTTAGCTGAGTCACATTGCATACTTTGCTGTTTTTGCTTCATACTTTGTAAAGCTCAATATTGGCTCAAGTTGCTGCTCTGTTAGGGAAGTGACACTCAGCTGCTTTCAGTACAGTTGGTTGTGGTTCAGTCCTTGTTCAAGCAATAGAAAGACTCTCCTCCTTAACCTCCCTCCCTGCCACTCACCCTCACTGGATTAATCCTACATCTCATCCATTTGCTACTTCACCTAACAGGCCTGGTTTGAGACAGCTCTCTGTGCTTTGGGCTGGGGAGAATGAGCTTACACTCTAAAAGTGTAAGCAGCTGTGAAACGCAGGCAAATTGGTTTTAATTTTTCAAGTCACGATGATACCTGTTTGGAAGCCAGAAAATAGGTTTGAATTCCAGAAATTTTGCAGTCTAGAAACAGGCAATTCTATTTCTCTAATAGTGTTATCATTTTTTATTTCCTTGTGTGTTGTTGGCTCTTACTGGCAATGCTGTGTAGCCTGTTGTGCCACAAATTGTTTTAACACTTCAGAGTTCTTGAAGAATCTCTGGTTTTCTATAATAAGCTGTGATCTTTAGGAGTGTCCTGCATTGTGATATTGCATGTTAATAGCATTGATTGACCATCGAGCAGTGGGAACTGGTGAGAAAATGTCCATTGTAAAATGAAATGGAATTACTGAAGGCTGTGCCATGCTGCTGGTTAGGGAGGTGACTAGCCCCAGTAGTTGCTGGTAGGAGTATTAATGTGAGCTCCAGGTTTTTTCACATGATTAAAACAGGCCATCTGTTCTTTGTTAAATGTTTACAAAAACAGCTTTTCTCTAAAAGATTTAAAGAGATGTGGGTCTAGTAAACACACCAATATTTTTGAGCACCTTTTTCACCTTATTTCAAATAATACCAAAAATAATTCTGCTGCAATATCAAATAGGATGAATACCTATTTGTGTTTAATCTTCACTGGTTTCTTTCCCGTGGAAGATTAAATTCTGTACTAACATACTAAATTATGGCTTTGTTACTACTAAAAGCAGCAGGAGAAGCAATTTCTGAGAAGTATGCAGATAATTTTTTTCAATCTTTTGATAAAAACTTGTAATATACGTATTTTTTTAATTCTATAAATGGAAAATGGGGTCCTTGCATTAGAAATTGTGACCCTGTAACTAGAGCTAATCCTTTCTAGATTTAAAGAAGTAGAACTATTTGAAATAATTCCCTGTGGTAGGCTTAATCTAATATTTAAAGTGGAAGCCTGTTGTTCTTCCTTTTCTCCTTACTTAAGAAGGAGCAGACTGGTTTGGGGTAAGAAAATATATCTTTCAAGCTGCTTTCAGTCTCTTCTCAGTAGATTTGTGCTGCTCCTACACAGCTTCACACTAGGGAGCAATGTGGGGTTGTCAGTTAGGGATAAACGGTTTTAGCATATTGCAGAAGTACAGCCACAGACTTCCTAGAAAAATAAAAGTATTCACAGCTATTTCTTTGAAAGAGTGCTGCGATTTAGAAAATCATGTATAAGTGAATTACAAAACGTGCCAAACTGCAAGGAGAGTAGTGTGTGGGAAAAGTAATATATTTTCAAGTAATAGCAAATGCAACCTACAAAGTCTAATTAGGGCAGAATTATCTTTTTGTAGCTTCAATATTCCAGAGGTTCTGAATGATGTGAACCAAAATCATAGTATTATTATGCTTGGGAATGCACATTAACTTGATCCTTTAAATAAAAGGCAGTAAGTTTGGGGTTTTTTAGTATTTGTTTTAGTCTCATGTATAGTCTTCAGTTGTTTTAGAGCCTGAGAATGACTCTTGTGGATAAGGTTTCTGAAAAGTAAAAAACTTCTGAAATTTCACAGGGTACTACAGTGTGGCAGCAATCGCTGCCATTCTCAAAGCCTTACCTTCTGGCCAGATCTTACATTAAAACTGCAAATGTAAAGTCATGAAGGGCTGATGCTGCTGTTGTGGAGATTTGGAAAGCTTTGCTTTCAAATTTGCTTATGACTTTGCTGAAAGTTGTTGTTCAGACTTAAACACAAACAACCCACAAGTCTTACAAAGGCAGCAAGGATTCATTTTTTTGAATGCTGAAGCATTTATAAAATATAATATTAATTTCCGTGATGGTCATACCACTAATGAAGTCGCAATGTTGAAAATTTTGTAAAACTAAATGTACATGGCATTACTGGATTTCTTGTGTTTTTTCATATTTGTTGGCTTGGCTGTTTATAAGAGGAAGAAAAATAAAACTACTGATTCTGACCTGTTCTAGAAAGTTGTGCCTTATACATAAGCTTCTACGTAATTGTAAAAGTGTCTCTTAATATGGCAAACTAATAATGTAGGGCCAAATTCAAGGTACTTGCTCAAAACTAAATCTACAAATAATGGAAAGAAAACCCTGGAGTTCTTATGTTATATATAGCAGGTGAGCAGTATTTTGATACAGGATTGAGGATGGTAGGGGACAGCTCGGTGAAAAAATTAGCGAAACTTGCACTTGAAATTTCTGCAAAATGTAGGATGCATGAGATACAAAATAGCAGATAATGCAGTAATATATTGACTATCTTGCAAAAATACAAGTTAAAGGTACTGCTCTGAAAACGCAGGGATAAGGAGTACTTACAGATGATCTTCGTAATATTCCTGTATTTTTCTACCTAAAAATAATGGTTAGTAGCAGCACATAACAGTCCGAGGTACAGAGAAGACAGTTTTATTCTATGTCATATAACAATCTGAGACACTTAATTCAGTCAATCAAATTCACAACCAATCAGAACATTTTAAAAGATCTCCATTTTATGTAATGTGTAATTAGACTGCAGAACTCATTGTTACCACTGACCACTCTCTGGGATAGTGTTTTCTGTACAGATACCCAGTTTTTGTGAACTTTCCAGCATGGAGCTGTACGTGCCAGTGGTGACTACAGATTTCTAGAATAGGTGTTGATTCACAATGCCTAACCATGAGGTGGTCTTGAGGTGGGGCTGATTGATGCAGTGCTCATGCAATGAGCGCATCAGGTTTTCATTAGAGATGGATTTCCACTGCAACTTAGACCCTGTTGCACAAAAAAGGATCTTAATAAACATGTGGAGGACAGAAACATTCAGAAGTCACCCTTAGAAGGTCTTGGTTAACCGAAGAGACACAAATCGTCATCTTTCACTCAGGCCTTCCCTCTTGTTCTGTCTCTTCCATGGAGAACTGTAGTGTGTAACATGTACCATTCAGACCTCTCCCAGACAGCAGAAAAAATTCTTGTCTTACCTTCCTGAAAGCCTTGCTCCTTTTGCTTCTGAGTATGTAAGTATGTTCAGTGCACAGTGGGTTCATGTCACTGTGAAGAAATGGCAGAAGTAGTTAGGACTGCACTGGTTCAATTTTTTTACATTGAAAATATTATATTTATATAATTGGAAATATATACATGCATTCCCTTTCTTATGTAATATCATCAAGAACTTTGTTTCCTAAATCTTAAGTGCATTTCTATTTAGATCTAGGTGGCTGAAGTAGATATATCTGTGTATGCCCATCAGTTCTCCTTATGCTCAGGGATTGGTTTTGCAGTCATTCATTTGCCCGCTTGCCACATCTCAGTAAGTGCCATTTGAAACAAAAGCGGAGAAAAGGAAATGCAAAGAACATTACAGTTACACTGGCACTGCTTTTTGTAGAAGTAAAATTCATATTTGTTATAAACTTTTCTTCTCCACAGTTCCACAGATCAAACATCTCAAATGGCTGTCCTTTGACACCACAATTAATGGGGAGCTTGTCCACCTAGAATCATCCTGACTTAATTTTTAGGCAACAGAAAAGGAGGAGAAACAGAGGGAGAAAGAGGGTGGGTAAAATGATCTGATCATATATGTAGGTGCAAGAAAAGCATCAGTACAGTGTCATGCTGTTACTTTTCTTCTAGAAAAGCACTGTCATCCTGCATTTATAGCCATGGGCAGGCAGGGAGAAGCAGGTCAGAGCTTTGATCTGCTGCAAAGTCATGGTAGAGCTTAGATACCTTTTGACTGCAGACTCATGGATCTTTGTGTAGAACAGAACCATTAGGTGAAAATAGTTGTCAATATATCCAATATGTTTTAGTCTAGGCATTTAACATTTTTGTAATTATATATAGGTTTTCCTGTAGTTTGTAAGTTTGGTGTAAACCTGATACTCTATAGAGACTTTGAAATAGATGTTTATGCAGGTTCATAAGCACTTACCGTAGTTCTCTGTCCAATCTGGAGCAGGAACAAATATGTTTTGAGTACAAGCTGGAAGCAGTGGATCTTGGACATAAAACGTAACCTTGTATTACATTTTCAAGTGGCTTAATCCTTCACTTGCTAATCAAAATACCTCCTGTCACACATGAACCAATGTAAATTGCCTTAATTAATTTTTTTATCGATATAGCCTGTGAATATACTTTTATTCTTCTTCAAATGTCTAGAAACAAACTTTAACAATTTTCTTCCCAAAGGACAAAATTCCATTGCAGCTGAATAATTTTTAATAAGTTAATCATTCTACTAACAACTATTTTGAAATGTCTGAAACAGTTGCTTTTATTTTGCATCGATGTGTTGAAGACTAAATATTTTCTATATTTCCACTTTATACAAGCTTTAGAATAATTTTACCCATGATATATAAAGAGTCTCTGGTCATTTTGCTACTGTTCTGACTGCAAAAAGCTTTGTTCTTTACTGTTTTACTGCATAGTCTTTCAGATACGGTGACTTTTGTTAATAGGTTAATCTCATGCTTAATATTTTCTCCCTCTATTACCTCATGCTCAAAAAGAGCAAAGTTTTAGAAATCAGAGTTGCAGATCTACAATTTTTTATTTCTATTTATCTCTCTCAGCATTCTCCGTCGGAACCCTTTTTAGAGAAACCAGTGCCGGATATGACTCAGGTTAGTGGACCGAATACCCAGCTAGTGAAAAGCGATGATTATCTGCCGTCAATTGAGCCGCAGCCACAGCAAAAGAAGAAGAAAAAGAAAAACAATCACATTGCTGCAGAAGGTCCCAGTAAAGGTTTTGGTAAGGAAGACTTTCCTGGGGGACTTGACAGCCAGAATCTAAGTAGAAACTCAGTGGATTGCTCCCAAGAAGACAAAAAGAAAAAGAAAAAGCCCAAGGCAAAAAAAGAACCGAAGGATCCTAAAGAACCCAAGGAAAAGAAGGAACCCAAGACCCCCAAAGTCCCTAAGACCCCTAAAGAGCCAAAGGAAAAGAAAGCAAAAAATACCACGCCAAAACCCAAGACCAGCAAAAAGGCTAGGTAAGTCAGGAAACTTGTATGTGCGATGAGAGAAAAACAGTGTGTTTGTGGGATTTCTAGAGCATCTGTGCTAAATGGCGTGGGTGGAGAGGAAACCTTGTTTTGTCGTTTGCCTTTTACCATCTACAACATCATGTTTTTGAGAAGCTTGGGCATATTTCTCTTGTTTGACTTTCCTGTTTATGGCTTCATGGTTATTTTAAGCAAGCTGGAAAGGCAGAAGGTTAGTTTTTCCTTTCAAGGCAGAAAAGTTTCTGGATGTGTTAGATTTCAAAACTAACTCTTTCTCCTCTAATGCTCCTCTGTCCCTTGTGTGTGATTTTTGGGTTGAGATATTAAACTGCTTCAACATTAATGTAGGGTTTCAGAGATAAAGGCTCAGAGTAAAATGGTGTGATGATATTTTTCCGTAAATAAAGAAGTTAGATACTTCATGTTGTTGTATGCTGTACAACCCTTACAGACACTGTTTTATACTAACACAACTCTTGGGCTCTCAGCTCTGCTGTCAAAAAGGCATTTTTTTTATGGATATTGATGTGTCCTCACGGTAGGGATGATATTAATTTTCCTGTTTCACATAAAGACAATTTTCCTAGCAGAAAATCTTTGTGGATAGACCCAAGGGTTCAACCATGTTTCTTAACTGGGTTTCTTAACTTGCCATTCAGCATCGTGTACCTTTATCAGGATAGGCTTAAAACATTACAGAGTAGTAGGAGAAAGAATAAACTGTCATTACACATGAGTAAATATGTCATAGGTAATAAAACGGATTCTTTCCTTGTCCTTCAAGTCCCTAAACACCGTGGTTCTAAATGCCTACTTGGAAGAAAACTGAGACCACAAAGACATTAAAGCTCAATATTTTTTTTTCATTTGTACCTAGCATTTCTTACAACTGTTCTGAATTTGTTCCAAACATCTGAATCTGTTTTTCAAGATGTGGCTAGAGTTAGAAAATATAACTTCCAGATGGAAGCACAGCCAGACTTGGTTAATGCAAATCAGTTTGCAAAATCCATTTGTATTAGGGTTTAAAAATTGCACTTAATGAATTAGCTTTGCATATATTCTAAAAGACTGACTATTTATTTGTTAGGTTTGATACAGCTCTATAGTTAAATGAGGATGGACAGTAAGATTTTACTTGTTGCTTTAGCAAGACAGAAAAGTTTCTATACTAGCAGAGATGATGTTTCCTGAAGAATTTATAAGCACTGGCTTGTAAAATCAAGTGGTGTTGTGTACAGGTTGTATAAGCTGATCAGTAATTTACAGTTGATCAGCCTATCCCTATTGCAGCATTTACTTTGGCTGTGTACCAGACTGTCCTCTAAGGTTTGGGTTTACATACACAGCAGCAATTCACAGCTTAGAAAATCTCTTAAGTTATCTATCATCCAGTATGACTTTTTGAAATGAAAATCCTGTATAAAATAGTGAAAGTACAGCTAAAATAGCCTTTTCATAGAATCATAAAATGGTTGGGGTTGAAAGGGGTCCCTGGAGATGATGTCATTCAACCCACTTGCTAAAGCAGGCTCACTTACAGCAGGTTGCATAGGGTCCATCCAGGTAGGTTTTTAGTATCTCCAGGGAAGGAGAGTCCACAGCCCCTGTGGGTAGCCTGTTCAGTGCTCTGTCACCCTCAAGGTAAAGTTTTTCTTTTTAGACTGATGGAACTTCCTGTGTTTCACTTTATACCCACTGTCCCGTGTCCTGTTAGTGGGCATCTCTGAGCAGTGTCTGGCCCCATTTGTCTCCACACCCATCCCCAAGATAATTGTATGCATTGATAAGATCTCTTCCCCGTCATCTCCAGGCTAAACAGGCACAGCTTCCTCAGCTTTTCCTCTAAAGAGAGGTGCTCCAGTTCCCTAGACTCACAGGTTTAAAGGCTGACCAGGTTACATAATAAATATTATTGAGCATTTCCCTGATTTTTGCTGCCAAAAAGTAAAAAACCTTTTACTACAGGACTTCTCAGTTGACTACATTGAAGCCTTGTTTGATAAACCATGGTTAGGAGTCTGCCTCAAAAACACCCATGGCTGATGGTCTGGACACCAAAGCTCAGAGCTGGACTGTCCTGTCCACTCAATCCTTATACCTCTATGCACATCTCTAAATCTTGGGACATGCTGTGCAGATTAAAGAAGCAGTGTTTCCTCTGAAGGAGCAGAGCACTGCTTTCTTAATTGTGTTTGTAGGAGAGTCTTAATCTTCTTTTCCCTGCCATGGCTCTTGTCTGTGGCTGGCTAGGTGACTTACAGTATTCTAGTAAGCACTAAGCCCTGTTGTTTTACCTGTGAGAGAAACATGTTTGGAGCAACAGCAAGAGCATTTCGTGTTCCTTATGCTTACTCAGGGGTGTGGAGAAAGTTCTGTTTTTGCCTATGTAATGGGCTTGTGTCTCTTGTTACCAAATGCTGTCTTGAAAACAAGGTTTTTCTCATTTTGTGGTCTTGTCAGCTTCATTATCAAGCTTCTTTGAAGAACCCAGAGACTGTGTGGCGATGCTATGCTGGCAAAGAATTTTAAACCAGTGAAAGAAATTTGCTTACTTTGGCAACATCAGAGACTGGGGAACCTGTCCAGTGACTGATCACTGAATCAAGTTTTTAAATAAATCAACAGTCCAAATGTTTAATCATAGGAGCTACAGTATTTCAGCAGCACTCACTCCGGAAAGGAAATATTACAGTAGCTGAGATGAGTGAGATTAATGCAAGTTAATACAGATTATGGATGATTATGTAGAAGTAAAATATTTTGATAAAGTTAGTATCTGGCATGTCTTTACTGCTGCTGCTTATATTCCTCAGTATTTTGCTTCTAAGCATTGAAAGAAATAGTGTGGTTTAGAAATCTAAAAATGCTGTGTGTAACTAATGGTCCTCATTCCTGAGTAAGATGATCAGCTTCAATAGTTTTGCAATCATGTAAAACTAAGGTAAATAGTTAAGTATGTATTGAAGAGCAATAGTTTTTGGATAGAGCATAACGGGTCCTTAATAGTTAAGTTTGACACAGGCTGTACTAGAGCATACACTTGGATGAAAAATCTGATGTTTAATTATCTTAACCGTTTGGTAATTTAATATTGCTCATAACCCTGTTATTTTAGTTCCAATTTCAACTAAAAGTATAATCCTTTTATGTAACAAATAAAAACAAAGCCCCAGAAACTTTATCCTTCACATCTCTGTTATCTTTGATGCAAGTTGTGACAAAATGAGCAGCCTGCCTCACTGAAATGCACCTTCATGTGAGGGACAAGTCAGACAGGAAAATGGAAGAACCTGATTAATTTAATGGTGGTTTGAATTGTGTCATGGCATCTCAAAAAGAAAAAAAAAGGCTGCTAGTATGTTACACTGCATAGTGAAAGAAAGATCACATATTAATATTTACACTTATTAACACTTTTAATAGATATTAGCCAAATCCTACCAGTACTGAAAGACAAATACAGTGGTGGCTAAAAAAAATAACATAGGCAAAACAGATCTCTTGTGGACCAAACTGGTGAAGTTTGAAAGCAAAACGTAGGTTAACCTAGGATCACAAGTAAAGGGTTTTCATTAAATTGGGTGGGTGCTGAGAATTATGTGGGCTCTAAACGTTATGAAGCCAGCTTCAGGCAGATCCAAGCAGGCAGATTTTTTCAAAAGTAGAGGGACAGGGAAAGGCAAGTAATCCTACTGAATTGCAGAGTCATGGCTCAGATGTCTGTTCCTCCTGTGCTTGTCCCTGGAGGAGATGAGGACCACCTGTTTGAGAAGATCACGCTGCAGCACAGCTGATATCTCTCCTGCCACTTCCTATGAAACCCTAGAGAGTGGCCACCGATTATGGTGGCAGGAACAGCAACTATTTGCAAGGGCCAAATGGCAGCTATTTGCAGGAGCTCTTGCCTCGTCCCAACTCCTCAAAGCAGTGTGCTATGCTTTGCAGGGCTGCGCATATCTGCTTCCTCCCCTCCCTGTGGCAGGGAAAGCTTCATATTCCCCACACTCTGAGCAGCAGCCTGGGACACAGTGTAGCACAAGTGGGTTGTTGCTTACAAGGGGAATGCTAAACATGAGTGTAATGAAGGTTTTTCGAGGGAGGTGGAGAAGGGCTTTTTTGGCGCATGGTTCGGCTGTTTGTTGTATCGGAAAGGGGATGGCTCCTGGCCACGGAAGTGGGAAGAGGCTGCTGCGTGGGGGAGCGGGGCAGACAGCAGGACACAGCACCCTGGGGAGCGGGAGGACAGGAAGAGAGGTCCCGAGGCAGTGGTGGTAGTTTCCACTCCCAAGGTCAGATCATCCTGAGCAAGGCAGGAAGGGGCTGCCTTTGGGAGAGAACAGGAAATCGTACGAGATTTCCATGCATGTGTCTGCTGAGGCTGTTCCTGTTCACACCTGTCTTCATCTCCCTTCTGAACCAGCCCAGCTGCCTGATATTTACCTTTGCTTGTGCTGCAGGGCAGGCCTTGTAGGATTCACTATTACCAAAGCTTTTTAGTAATTTGGCTGACTTTTCAGGCTGGAAAAAACCTTGTTGTCTCTTGTTTTTCCTACTTTTGTGAGATGTAAAAACTGATTTTTAAAAAAGTTGTTTTGATTACACTAGGAGCTTTAAAAAATAGTTTTCCATGGGTAAGGCAGTGTAAATCTCACATCTCTGACATTTTGAGAAGGTTGGATTGTTTTTCAATGTTTCTTATGCTCCACAGTGAATATGTAAAGTTTGTCTAAGCTAGGTTCTAATCGCAAATCTGTTACAGGACATTGTTCCCAACTGATAAAATAAAAATCAGTAATGCATCCAACTTATTTTAGATCATAGAATTATAGGAAAAAATCATCATCCAAGTCATGATAGTTGTCATAAATTATACTAATAAACAGATGTATCAGTTACCCAGATCAGGTGAAGTAGTTACAGAGAGTAAACATATGGGCTAATTCCCCTCTTAATCCTACAAAGCATGTCATGATTTTGGGGTCATTTTTGAGTCAGATAGTTTGCCCCTGTAAGTTTCTGGAGCTTCATCTCTTGGGGGCTGCTGAGCTGACAAAAACCACTTTGTCGCAGTTTGGATATCTTTCTCAAACTGTAAATCAAGCTCTCTTTTCAGTTGTCCTACTTACTGTTTTCCTATTCAACCTCTTTTTCTTCATGTTGTTAGCTTGTTTGATCTTCTGCAGGTTGTCTTCCTACTCATTCCCTTTGGTCAGTAGGGTGTGCAGTCCTCAGGGGTAAGAGGATGAAACCAGAAAGTGATACTGGGCAGCGAGATTGTAAAACATCTAATCTGAAATGTCTATATTTATATCACTTGAATTGAGGGATGAGTTTAACTGACAGTTTTTAAATATTTCAAAGTTCTGTGTGTGGCAAATACTGCTCCAGTTTGTCCTAAATTTATAGTTCTTGTTTTGGGACTGGACACTTAACTTGTTACTAGTGGGCCTTGGATAAATTTTGCATTCATGCATGTGTAAAAACATATATGAGAAGATAGTTGTCTAAATGTGTATGTTACAATTTACTTTCCTTGTTGCCAGACTTGGAAAGTACTAATGGTGTGCGCCCAGTGTTGAGCACTGACAGGGACACCTAATGACAGAGTCTCTGAGAACAATCTCTAAGTGCCTGCCTGTTCTTCATGTGGAAAGGCAATTCTGTTCCAGGCTAATGCTGTTCCTGGATCGCCTGAGTGTGATCTGCTGGAAAGTGCAAAGGCTGAGTCAAAAGTGAGTACATTTAATTGTCAGGAACAAATCACACTGGCTCTGTGGGAAGATGAAGAACAGTTGCTGACAATGCAAGGAAGCTGATGTTCTCACTGGCTAGATGAAGCTCCTGCGTGTGTGATGCACTGGAAAGCACTGTGTCCCCGCATTTAGAGGGGTGGTGCTGTTCTTCTATTTCTACTTCACTTTTTTTTTTTCCCCCTTTCCTTCAAAGAAGTAGTAGCTGCGCATTTAAAAAGAGTAATTCTGTTGCTGAATTTAGAACTTAAAATTCCCGGTGGAGCTGCACACGGGCTTTGTTCTCCCCAGGCTGGTGGCTCTTTCCACGTGTGTGTGTTTATAACTGGTCTGGAAAGGAAAGTGATTTGAAACTTCGTCGAATTGCTTCAACCGCGTCTCCGTTGCCGAGATTGCCTGTGTACACCGAGGCGCACGGCTCGCGGGTAGATATAGGTCATGAAGTAGTCGTGGCTCGGAGAGAGAAAGGTCTCTCAGAGGCCAGAAAGGAACCCGTGTCGGGGCGGACCTGCCCGCAGCGCCGAGCTCTTTGTCTGCGCCCGGCCGGCCGGGAGCGCAGCGCGGTCGGCGGGTCGGCGGGCCCTCGTTAGCGCTGCCCGGCCTTTCAGCAGGCTCTTGTTTTAGCCCGCCTAGCTCACGCTATTCTTCCCGGCTTTAAGCCTGTTATTCACAGGCGGCCGTGCACCGAGGGCACGGCACGACGGCTGAGCTTTAATTGCGCGCCCCGCTCCGATTTACGGGGGTCAGGGGGGAAAAGCGCCGGGCTGTCAGCGCGCTTCACCTGGCGGCGATCTTCACCTTCCATTTAAACGAGTTCGAGAAATGCGCGAAGCGGGGTTTTTTGTTTGTTTTGTTTTGTTGCTGTTTGGTGTTTAGTTTTTCGGCGCTGTTTGTGGAAGCGGTTTGGCGGTGATTTGATGAAAGCCGGTGTGTGTGCGGCGGGGGGTCCCGTGC
>VXBB01015110.1:79291-114881 GCA_013399915.1 Illadopsis cleaveri
CGCAGGTGCCGGGAGCGGGCGGGCGCTGATTGAGGGAAGCAGATGGCAGCGCTCGGTGGCCGCCGGCCAGCGGAGCAGGTGCTGGTCACGTGGCCGCGGGTTGCCGGGGCGACGCCAGCGCTCTCGGCGTGCGGATGAAAAGGCGAAGGGGGCCCCGCTTCAGCTGCGGCTTTTTGTGCCATTGGTGGCAGCCAGAGCGGAAACAAGCGCCGGCGGGGAGGGAGGGGAGCCCGCCGGGCACTGAGCGAGGGAGGAAGGGAGGGAGGGACGCGCGCTGCCCGGCCCCGCCGCCTCTCGGGGCTCGCCCTCTGCCCGCGCTCCTCCCGCCGTGCCAAACTCTGCCCCCGCTGTGCCCGCTCTCCTTCCGCCGTGTCGAACTCTTCCCTCACCCTTTCGTTTTTTAATTTTTTTTTTTTAATTGTCACATGTTAAGGTGGGATTTCTTTGAGCAATGTCGAATCCTGTTAATTTCACAGGACCACAGGATTGTTAGCGTTGGAAGGCACCTCTCGTCCGAGCCCCCTGCCCAGGCAGGGTCACCTAGAGCAGGTGACACAGGAAGGGGTCCAGGTGGATTTTGAATGTCTCCAGAGAGGGAGACTCCATAACCTCCCTGGGCAGCTGTTCTAGTGCTCTGCCACCCTCAGTGTAAGGAAGTTCTTCCTCATGTTGAGGTGGAACTTCTGGTTTTGTTTCTGGCTATTGCTCCCTGTCCTGTTACAGTGCACCACTGAAGAGCGTCTGACACTATCCTTTTGATACCTACTATTGAGGTACTTATATACATTAATGAATCACAGAATTTTTAGGAATGGAAGTGACCTCTGTAGATCATCTAGTCTCAGTCTTCTCTTTAAATAGGCCCAGCTCCTGCAGTCTCTCCTCATAAGAGAGATGCTCCAGCCCCCTAATTATCATTGTGCCCCTCTTCCGTATCCTATCCACTAGCTCCTTGTCTTTGTTTCACTGAGGAGTCCAGAACTGGACACAGTACTCCACATATGGCTTCACTGGGGCTGAGTAGAGACAATTTTGCAATAATACAAATCCATGTTTAAAACTCACAGTCTTTTCATGTGTAAATTTTTTTGGGTGTGGTGGTTTCTTTTGTTTTGTTTTGGTTTTTTTTTGTTTGTTTTGTTTTGTTTTTTTAAACTTGGAAATCAGTGTCAGTTTAAGCATAGGCTGCAAGGAGAAAATAACACTGTAGCCGGGTTGTTGCAGTCCTGAAGAGACATGTGGCTGTATTGGAAAATTTTAAATTATAGCTCCTAAATACACTTTTGCTGGGCTAATGTGCTGATCAAATTGAACAAACTTAAAGCTGATGTTTAAATGAGAAATTACAAATGTGGGGATCATGAAGAAAAAAAAAAACCCGGGCACTTTCCCAGGTATGAAATTTAAGTGATGGGAATGCAGAAGCCATATAAAAGTGTCTGATATAGTGTGTGGTGACCTGTGCTTGCCATGTGTCAGGTACCAGCACACAGCTCTGCTCTGCTGTCAGCAACTTCCCTTAGCAAGCCCCTCACATTGGTGATGGGCTGCTGGGAGCTGACCACAAAAAACTAGTTAAAACCTGCCTCAAACACAAAGGCTAAGTGTCCTTTAAAATACTAACTCCTACCACAAATTTTTGTTGCCATTTAAAAATTTCACCCCTGCCATGCTGCAGATCATCTCAGTTTGTGATTTGGTGATGGTGTATTTAAAGATGTATTTTCAGACATACATCTTCATCCATTTCCAAGCCTCTGAGTGCAACTGGAGACATACAGTCCCAGCTCTTCAGGTGGTGAACGTTTCCATGTGGGAGAAAGGGAAGGAATAACCCTCAAAACACTATGGTCAGTGGATATAGCTTTCTAGTATTGTGTAGATGCTGAGATACTAGCTGGGTGTTTTTTCCCCCTGTACAAGCTGCAGTTGAGCTGCATTGAGGCTGTATGAATGCCCTCAGCACTGGCACTAAAGTGCATTTCCTGCTTGAAAATAGCAGGGATTGTAGAGGAAGATGAATTCAGTCCTTTGTTTTGGTAGTACTTACTCTGGTTCTGCTTACCTGGACTGCACGGTTAATGTAAGACAAGCACATGCATAATCCTGTTTCTTTTCTCATATGTCAGGTCGTCCAAATACCTGTTTCAGAAAGTACAGGTTCTGAAGAGAGCAGCTCTTCCTTTCCCATCTCATTTTTAGTATCTTGTTGAGTACACATTGAGTGTCGCTGTCTAAGGTCTTGAAGAAAAGAAGCGATGTGTCTGTTGTTAAGGCATGTGTAGTGATGGCCCATGCATCATTGATTTTGCAGTTACCTTGAAATTCTTAAGAAAGACAGTTGAAAATAGTGAAGTCACTCAAAACAAACATCTCATGGATCACCTGTTTTTTTTTAGCACCTCTTGCTTATATTTTTTCTACAAATACTGATTAAAAATACCTCTGTTTCAGTAGCAAAAAGCAAGATTCAGAAGCCAGTGCTGCGAAGAAAAAGGTTAACAAGGGAAAGGAAGGTTCTGAAAACTCAGATTTGGAAAAAACTCCACCACCATCACCTCATCCTGAAGATGAAGATGATCCAGGGGTTCAGGTAATGCTATTGTTAAAGTTCATTGTAGGCTTTGACAACTTAGAAGCATAAAACAATAGTTCTCATAGTCTTTGTTGCAGAGATATAGATATTTGGATAGCTTCTGTGTTGTTTACAAAGAAGGTGAGAAATGAAAATCACCTTGGTGAATATTTTACAAAAACAAGTATTTTTCATCATAATTTTGCTTTATAGTCTTGTTATTTGCAGATATATGTACGGTATTGCTGAGTTTTCACACATTCTCTTTGATTACGGTTGCAGTTATGATGCTGAATGTTCTGTTCTGTCGACTTAATGCGCTGGTACAAGATCTAGTTTATAAGCTCGGTGTTTATTCTTGCATTGGCTTTGCAAACCTTCTGAAATCAACAATGAGATGTGACGAAGCAGAGTGTTGGAAACATGCATGTCAGGCACTTGTAGCTACACTGCTTTAGTAGATTAAGAGCTTTTTTTTGCAGGACTACCAGCCATGGGCTCACACTGATTAATTTCTCTTGACCACTGCACACCTATCACCTTCTGTCCAAACTTTGTTTCATGTAAAGCAAATCTGGAAATAGAGTAGCATATATGACAAGTTTTTTGTGCTCTGTCGTTTGACATGTTAAGAAGCGGTCAGCTCCTGGCTTGCTTCTGCTGGCAGTGTTTAGAGTGGGCATTAAAAATAAGAATCCCCTCATGAAGAGGTGGGGACAAATCGTGGTGGGGAAAGTATGAGACTCCTATGTAGTCATACCAGTGTACATGAAATCCACTGCATTTGTCCATTGCACGTCAGGTTGTGGATGGGTTGCTTCTGGTTATGAGAGATGTTCAGGCCAATGGTCAACTGTGAATGGTCCAAGTAGCCTGGTGAAGACTTTGGTAAACAGTTGTCCTACAAAAGCATAGTTTATGCCCTTCTTCCCACTATTTTCAAGAAGAATATAGTAAATAAGGAAATGTGAGCAATCTAGTATATTCTAGTTAAAAACAAAAAAAGCAACAGCAGGGTATTTTCTTCCTGACTCCTTCAGATTGTGTATTCTGAATTTGAGAAGTTGAATTAAACCATGCAGATGTTAAAACGTTTGAAGAATTAAGTTTCCTCTTCTGTGCTGCAAATCTCTGCCAGCCTGATCAATGGCACTGGCAAAAGATTAAGAAACTTCAGGGCTTGGATGGGTTTTTTAGGTTAATTTGTAGGTGATTATATTTCATTTACAATTCACGGTTTGCTTGTTTTCAGTCTAGTGGAACAAAAACTTTGTCAAACACAATTGAGTGATAAACATTATATTTGGTTTTTTTAGTAAACAGAAGTACTAGGGCACTTGCATCACTTTTTAATTAAATGTAACAAAATAATTCAGGAAACTTTTTGCTTCTTAGTACTTTCTTGTACTGTGCATGCTGTACTGCACTTGCACTTCTTTGCATGAACTTGGGAAAGGGTTCCAATTGTGTTTGCTGGGACAGCTACAGTTAATAAACTTGTTATGCATTTCTCAACAGAGATTGATGTTACTCAGTTGTCTAAAACACAGTTGCATTCTTCGTGTTAAATCCTGACCCTTCTGAAGAAATATTATTTAGTAATGCACAGTGATGCATTGTTTCTTTAAAGAGGAGGAATGCTTGCCTTTGTGTGTTATCATGCAGATTTTTTAAATTCTGTTATCAAACCTATTACTCACTTTCTTACCTGTAGATCAGTTAATGAGTTAAAGATAATCTGATGCAGGTAAATATATGTGTACTTCCTGTCAACAGTGCATAACAAACAGTTGCAAAACCACATGAAAACCATATGAATGTAAGAGGAAACAGGAAGTTCATCAAGTCAAAAAAATATCAAATTAAGGCTACCATTATGTTTTATGTATTCTTTCTGTTAGAGAAATGGAAGAAGAGATTTTTGGCACCAAAATTTATGGTTAGACTTACCTACAGAGTCAGAAGAAGAATGGTATTTTCCCATCAGTGATCATGTAAATCAAGATGCAAATTTGTCGAGTGTTACTTATTTTGAAGTATAAAAATATTGTTTTGTGGAAACCCCCATAAGTTACTGTGTTACACATGGGAGTCACATCACTGTTGTTTAAAAGGGTGATGTAAGTTTAGCCTTTGCTCAAAATTTTCATTTTCAGTTAAATAAATAATTTCTAATTTTGTAAAGTGCGTCAGGTATTTATGCTTTTAAAGGTATGATTATCTATCTAAAATAAGCATTTGACTTGTCTATGTATATTGAGAGACTCAGGTGTGCCTGTTAAACAAGCTACATAAGTATCATGTATCAGTGAAGATGTGTGGTGGCTGAGAGATGTATAAATAAGTAGCGTAAAATATATAAATAAATCGTGTATCAAGACATTAAGGTGGGGTTATTTTTAGCAGTTGATATTCAACATAATTTTAATATATACATTACTCCATTAAGATATGTGATGCTCAGTTGACAGTTTCCTTTAACAACATATGCTTACAGCTTTTCAAATATATAACCTGATGCAGACTATCTGGGAAGTTGAATTTTATTGTTGTAAAAAACAATACCCAGCACTGAGCATCAAGTTGCAAATTCTGTCAAATGCATGATTCTATATTTTACAGGTTGTTTTGTGCATTTTTGCTGAAGCTTTCTCTGATCCTGGTGGTGAGGCTATGGGAGCACAGAAATCATGTTTTCAATTTGGGGTGGTTCAAGTTTTCTATTCTCCTCTATTAGTTTGGGGTCTTTTCCCATGCTGTGCTGCAGGATGCCTTTCTGAGCAGTGCTGGGTCAGTGAAGTGAGGAAATCGTATTTCATTGTGTTTCCCCTACAAGATAATCCCGGTACAACTGGGCGGATGGGGAGAGGAAGAAAGTGTGTTGTCACTGCTTAGCAACACAGTAGGCCATGCTGTGGAAAGGTGGTGTTTGGCTCCTGCATTGGCCATCTGTCAAAGTTTGTTACAGATGTGAATGGAGAGGTGCAGCCTCTTGGGCTTTAATTGCTTTCTGAGATAGGCTTCCTAATTTTTTAATGTTGTTTTAGTAATGTTAAAAAAAGTGAAAAAATTCTCCCCCTACTTTCCGCCTTGGAACAAGCATAAAGGCTTTTTTGTTTGTGGTTGGTTTTTTGTTTCATTTTAGGTTTTTGTTGTTTTTTGCTTACAGAATTTAAGAATGGCTAATAGGCAGGAATTCAGAATAGTAGTGTCCTGAGTCCACTATTTCTACCAGGGTGTTGTAGCTATTATAGCATTTACTGCACACTACTGTATTTAAGACACACAGAGAAATTTTCTCGGTTATACTGCTTCTTATCAGTTCTGTTTCTCATGAAAAATATTAATGCTTTCTGTTCAGAAACGACGCTCCAGCAGGCAGGTGAAGAGGAAGCGTTATACCGAAGACCTGGAGTTTAAGATTTCGGATGAGGAGGCTGATGATGCTGATGCTGCTGGAAGAGACTCTCCTTCAAATACTTCTCAGTCAGAGCAACAGGTCAGATATGAACAGACTGGAAATGTGGCCTTAACTGCAGCATTCAGAGATCAAATATGGGCCCTTTTCCTGAATGATATTCATACATGATTGATAGAGTGTGCCAGAAGGCATTAGTTTATACCTTCTTACAGAATATATCAACTCATGGCTTTGTTTGCAAGCTCATGATATACAGCTTGAAAGTTCAAGCCGAGTTCTTTAAAATTAGTGGTCTCTAGCTGAAGGAAACCTAAACTGTACTGCTAGGAATCTAGAATGTACTTCAGAATTCAGTGGTCTGGCTTCTGTGACTTTAATAAACCACTCAAGCTTGTCCCCTGCTGCTAGGCACTATAAGGACTCCTTTATGAAATTACTGCCTTGTAGTACCCAGCAGGGTACACTTTATTCTCTGTGCAATGTAAATGATGGATAAAATAGTTTGAATAAGATGAGGGGTAATACTGCAGGAATGACTGTTGTAACAATCTCATTGTTTTGTAGTGCTTTTTCAAAGAACTACTTCATTTAACTGATGACCTATTGGATAATATATACATGTTTTTTAGTATTTCATTTGGCAGTTTGTTAAGCCTTGTGAAATATTGTATGTGATCTCCACTGTTAATTGTGTCTTATCAGAAGGAGAATTGGGATGGTTTGCCTCCTGTTGTAATGGTGAATTAATGTAATAGAGAATTGCAGGCAGTTTCGAGAGCGATCGTGTGGACACCAGCACAGCCAACTAGAGCTTCTGAACATCATCTGCTGTTTAGACTGTATGGTGCTGAAAGCATGTAGTATTTTAGGACAGGGGAGCTGCTCATGTTGTTACATTTGTTTATCTGTGAATGTCAACCTTCTTAACCGAGAGAACTGGAGTTGCACTAGGTCTTAAAAATGGGCTTAAACAAGTATCCTTTGATTCTTTATTATGGTGTTAAATCTCTTTGATTCCTCAAAGTTCTCATGCTAGGGGGAGAATGTCCTCTTGGTATTAAGCTTCTGTTACAAAAAATTACTTTGAAGTTTTTCTAATAAAGGAAATCTTTAACAAAGATGCACTCCCATAACTCTTGTATGTTATTTATGATGTAGGAATCTGCTGATGCTGAAGGTCCCATTGTGGAGAAAATCATGAGTAGTCGTTTAGTCAAGAAAAAGGTAAAATAAATCTCCTTCCCCCCCATATTTTTAAGTAGACTAAGCATATTTCTGCTGAAGCCCTTACCAAGTTCTTAAAATACCTTGGATATTCGTAATTAAAAAACTGTTCTGTTGAATAGTGGAGGTTCCCTGAAAGTGTATTCAGATGGTATGCAACATGTTTTTTGATAGACATACACAAAACAGATTGTTTAATCTTTTATTCATTTCTTGCTTTTTTTGGATGAAAAATTAGATTTTTGCGAAAACACATGCCTGGGTGAAATCTGTGGTGCTTTTCAGAATGATATTCATAGGAATGTGAGGAATGGGAGAACTTTCCTGTACCCCAAACTTCTGCCTTTTCTAATAAACAAAAACCCTTGCCCATAATTTTTGCATCTTTTGATGGCAGTTGTGCTTAGCAGCTGAAACAAATTTACATGTGACCAAGTATGATGCATACACAGGTGATGAATATCTTCCTTGTCACTAGGCTAAGATGGTGAAAGAAACACTCAAGTTCAGTGTGGTTTCCCTTATAATTTTGCCCTGGTTCCTAGTTAAGTTCTTATTTTGCTTACAGATTTTTCTAATCTGCTTCACAACTTGATTGGCCTTTGCACATGAAAAGTATTAGAACTCTGAGAAGGAAGTAGAAAAGAACTTATTTGAAAAAGGGCATAAGCATATTTATAGACTCTTGTGGAGCTAATTTTCTGACTTGTACTACAGCTGGACAGAAAACTGTCTGACTTAGATACAGCATCATGTTGATCTTTGTTAACCAGCAATTCCTCTTTGCTTCAGTGTTAATTTTCAAATTGGAGAAAGGAAATTTGCCCTTATTAATGGATTTTTTTTTTTTTAATGTCGTGGCGATTTGGGGTTTGTTTTTGGGTTTTTGTTTGCTTTTCTTGGGCAGGGCGGGATGTGTGTGTTCAATTTCATTACTGCTATCCTAGTATCATTAACAGTTTTGTAAACCTACATTCATTTAATGTCATGAGTACCTGTGATTCAGTCTGACCTGTTTATGCATCTTACACAGCATAAGCTTCTAAGCTTTTTGGAGATTTTTTTCCTGTTTGTTTTTTTTTTAAGTCTAGAGCTGTATTTTGTGTTTCAAATCATAGGTTTATTTTTCAGATAAACTTGAGGCAATATAAAGTGAGTATTTACTTGTCCTGATGGTCTACTAGGCAGGAGAGGAGAATGTGGTCCTTTCATAAATGTCTTTACATGGGAAGCTGTTTTTCACCAATTATTCTTGCCTTCTTCCTCTCCCCTGCAAACAAAGGTGTGATTACTCATGGGGAGTGTGTATTTTTCTGCAGTTTGTGGGAAGTGGTTGGTCTGCTGCCTACATGTCTTTGATTGCAAGCTCTGCTGGAGGCAAGCTCTATTTTGAGCTTTTTCTTTAATGTTTTTTATGGATTGTATTTGCAGGTTTGAGGGGTGTCTCTTCTTTCTCTGCGCTTCTCCCCAACCCTCTTCTCCAAATTTCAAAAAAAAAAATGGATTTCAGGATGTTAATATTTAACATCTGAAGTATCCAACTGTGCTTTTATTAAAGGTCTTTTACACTCTTACTAACGTCATCAAAACCCTGGTTGTTAGATTACTAATCAAAGTAATATTGCAGAGATCAGGACCAATGCATAAAATAAACATGAGGAGAGGCTTCACTAGGAAACCTTTCAGTGGATTAGGTTGTAACAAAGATGTTGCATTCAAGTAAAGGACATTAGATAATGATTACACTTTTGGAGCAGTATTCTTATCATAAAATCATGCTGGTTTTCTGAGAAATAGCCTTGGTCTAGTTCTGGAGGTACCAGATAGGATGCAGCACTGTACTTGCAGCCATCTTTGAAACGTACAGAGAAAAAGGTAGAACTGAGTTCCTGTTTGAAGTAAAAAAGACAGTGTTTTTCACAGTTGCTCTTAATGTGGGATGTTGAATTTTCCTTGAATACTCTTTTCTTCTTGCAGAAGGCATTTAAATACATGTAACACTCTCTTTCCAAACCTGATGAGTTTGGATGTTGAAATTTTTCATTCAGTCTCCTTTGAATTCCTGCTTTTTAACTTTGAAAAGGAATAGGTAGATCTGATTATGCTATCCAGCAGAAATAGCACATATTATGCAATGACAGGGAGTTTGTAGAATCTTGTACCTGCATGTTACACATGTGAATGACTCTTTTTACTAGTACATGTGAGAATTAGAACTAATTGAAATGTGTATGTTACCTACATCCCTTCCTCAAACTGGTCAGTTTACAGTTTAGTGCTGTTTATCAATTGAAGTGGTTGGGTTTTGTATGCTGCTTTGCATCTATTATTAATGTGTTCTGTCTGCCATTTTTCTGGTAGTTGATAGTTATGGTGGTTTGGGGTTTTTTTCATGGTTTGTTTTTTTCCTTAGGTGTTGGTGGGTTGGTTGGTTTTTTGGCTTTTTCCCCCAGGCTTTTGTCTCTACACCTGAGTGACTTATGCAACTAACTTTCACATTAGCAGTGTTATTGTATCAGCTCTGTGGCAATGCCATGCAAGATTTTGTGCTTTTTAGTATTTGCTTGAATGAAGGGATCATTTATTTCTTAATTATCTGCAGAGACTCCAAATCAGATCCTGGTCACACCTGGAAGTGATAATTTGAAGTGTCCTGCATTGCCCAAGTCTGCCGTGTGTTATTTTAGGATGTCTGTGTAATCAGTTTGGGGAGAATTTTGCGTAAATGTTCTATCTTACCTTTTTACCTGGATAATGTAAATGTACAGGTAGTGAGGAGTACACAGTGGCATCAGAGGCATAAGCTGCTGTCTCATATACTTTGAAGTGATGTATTGTTAACCTCTGCTTGAGTGCTGACAGTTTTAATTTGATTAAATTTTTGAAGGAGGGCGTAAGTGCTGAATGCCAGATGAAGATTTTAAAAATATTTTTTCTCAAGTACTTTTTGTTTAGGTGAATCTTTGATGCACTCTCATAGAACATCTAATAACATAGACCAGTTATTACCTGTTAGACAATACAAAAGTGTGTTTTACTCATGAGAGTTACAGAATTTATCAAGATCTGCATTGTAAATTATTGTTATTAAGTTGGCAGCTGACAGAAAATATGTTTTACTGAAATGCTGCTGAGGGGAGTGAAGTTGGTTAATATGAAACCTCTGTGTAAAGGTGTTTAATGATGTTGTCACTGTAATACTGATAGATCTCGAAGGATTCTAGTTTAAAACTAATCAAAGAGACTTGTCTGTAATACATTTTAGGTAATAAAAGAAGTTAATGTCTTAAAATTAGAGTTGACTTCTTAAAGACTAATTTTGCCTCAGGGCAGTGAATAGATTCAGATAATGTGATCTCCTGCTTATTTTTTCAATGCAGTTTTGATCTCTAAATATTAATATCATCTTGAGAAAGACTTTTAAATTTTTTGTTTAAAAAAATAATCTTGGTGGTCTTCAGATTCTTTTCTTTGACAGTGTCTTTGTAAGCCTCAGAAGTTTTTGCCCTGTGTTTGGGTTTAGAGGATGGTTTGGAGAGCTTCTCTTCTTTGCTGGAAGATTCAAGAAGATCAAGAAGTAGCACCTTCAGTAGTAATCTTCTTCCATTTCTTTAGAGGAGAAATAGATGGAATCTGGTGTTGCTTCTCTCTCTAGGCAGGAATACAAACACACTGTACTGGAATGATATAAATGCTAAACTGAAACTCCCTTGCTAGTCAGGAAGTAAAGGAATACTGTGTGAATCAGGGACTGTGCTAGAACACAGTTTAATGCAGCTGCTACTGTTGTTCCTTAATTGCACTGCTGTGGAGGTAAAATATAGCTAGCAACTAAAGATGACAATTGCAAGTTTCAGAGTAGTCCCTCTTGTGTGTGTGTGTGTATATCTTTAAATATATAAATACAAAAAATGTGGATTTATACAGCAATCAAGGGTTTTGCCTGTTTAATGCTGTACATACAGTATTTATTACAGATGATGTTGTCCCTGATGAAATGTACGAACCAGAAAATACTGCTCTGTTTAAAATTTTCCTAAAGTTCATTAGTAAAAACAAACTGTTAATGTTGTGACATAAACTGAATTCTAAATGTGTGCCTGGTGCACTGTCCTTAGTTTGTCCTATGGCTGGGTTAAGGAGTAATTCAACAAAGTATTACATGCCATATGTTATGCAATACTTTGGCACCAGGGGTGAGTTAAGGGTAGCTCAACCCTTAGTACTGAATGCCCTTGGTTTTGCTGGTTTATGTCACAACTTTAACCTTGCTTTAAATGTAGTTTTTTGGGTGTTAATTTAATTTGGCTGCTCTGTATGTGAGACATCTTGCCTGAGTGAATTTAATTGCACCATTGAGTAAAACTAAAGCCATGAACACTGATGCACTACAATTCTAGCAGAGGTATAAGGTTTAGTTTTATATGGCTTTTTGTTTGGAGTTATTAACTATATGGAGGAATAAACCCCCTTTAAAACTCTTTTTTTAAAACATTACAAAACCCACAATGTAAAGTTGCCATGAGCCAGCCAAAAATAATACATATGGCATTCAGGAGTGCAGTTGCTAATTGGCTGCTGCCTGAGAAAATGGTACACTTGGCTTCTACTTAACACTGTGGGTTTGGCAAAAAGCCAGATTTGGGGTGAGGTTGTGAATGAAGCTGCATGTGGTTAGGGAGGAGTTCAAATGATTCATGTCTTGGAAGTTGTAGTAAGCAGTGCAGTATGTACTTGGGTAAGCAGCTGGAGGAAACTCCTCACCCATGTCCTCCCCCACAAACCTTTTCCTGCACCTCCACTTGGTCTCTGTGTGGGCACCATAGTCCGTATCTCAGATAATTTTTAAATTGTTTACTAAATTGGACTGTTTAGAGATTTAATTCATTATTCAACATTTCTTTTCTTTTAGATGGAGAACGGAGAGGAAGTAGAAGTAGAGGAATTCTATGTAAAGTACAAAAACTTGTAAGTAAAATTACAGGTTTGATTGCTATCCTTAATTTCACATAACTTCCAAATAG
This sequence comes from Illadopsis cleaveri, assembly GCA_013399915.1. NCBI lineage: Eukaryota > Metazoa > Chordata > Aves > Passeriformes > Timaliidae > Illadopsis > Illadopsis cleaveri. The sequence continues at coordinate 91,536 of VXBB01015110.1, forward strand.
CTTTCGAAAATGATTTTGTAATTGATACAAATTATTATCAGACTTTAAACATATGTAATGTATAATCTAAAACAGTGACAAATAAACAGGGGTATACCTTGCATTGGAGGTACAGGGTTTGACAGTGTTGCGTTAATTTGTGTTCTCTCCAAAATTAAGTCCATAGGTAAAATTGCTCTACTATTAAATACTTTAAGGCTTATTATGCATGCAGGCTCACAAGCATACACCTGCGCTGTGTAGGTCTAACTGCAACTGTAGAGTTAGTGTGTGCAAACTGCTCAAAAATAACCCTTGATGCTGTTTCAAAAACAAGTTTTATGTTGAACAAAATGTCTAAGATCACAAACCAAGGAGATGGCTTTCAATGTTCCAACAGATCATTACCCCTCCATGAGGGCAGTGTAATTGTGGTAAAAGCAGCACGTTGTTTCACTTCTGGACTCTGAAACTGTAATGCAATCAGTATTTAAAGTAAAACACTTCATAGCTTGATAAGCTCACTTTTCTTGTAGGAAAATAGCACACCTTGTGTATTTTTACCAAATTTTCTGTCTGAGAGACAGAAATATGCTTTAAGGGAGCTTATGATAGCTAACTGCATGTAGTTGACTTCACTTTAAATATGCTGTCATTTTTGTATCCTTTGCACTATGTTTATTGTGTAATGTTTAATTGCTTAATTATGCTTTGTTTAGTTCCACTACATAGACATAATTTTTGTGCTAGCTGTTGTGTTTTTTAGCACTAGAACTTTTGACAGATTAAATTTATAGAGTGGGACAACTCACTTTGGCAGAGATACTGTTCCTTCTATGTTATTTCTGTGCAGCTGCATTTGCAAGGGGATTTTCTTTTTCTTTCTCTCAGTCTTAAAAGGCTCACAAGCAATTTTAAGTTACAATGCAGTTCTCACAAAAAAATTATATAGGATGGTAGTACTTAAAATATTTGCATCTTTTCATTAACTTATGAAACTCCTACTCTTTGCTAGAATATGATGCTAAATAGTGAGTTTATCATGTCTTGTATAGTAATTATGTTTTAAGTATGCCCAATAAAAATCATCCTAGCTTTGTGCCAAACTAAGTATAGAGGGTATGTATTAAAATTTTGAGTGGAAGTTGTTTCTATTTCCTGACAAGTTTCTCTATTAGTAAGTATGATTACTTTGAGTAAAGATGACTGGTTAATAATCTGTATGGTAAAGAAGATAGTGTCAAGTTTTCCAAGCATAGCGTTACGCTGTGCTGGAAAGATCTAGTTATACTAGTGGAATACATAAGGAGTGCAATGGAAGCAGCATTTTGAGTAAGATTTTTCTTTTTCATCTTCCAGTTCTTACCTTCACTGTCAGTGGGCATCTGTGGAAGAGCTGGACAAAGACAAGAGAATTCAGCAGAAGATTAAGCGGTTTAAGGCAAAACAGGGCCAGAATAAATTTCTTTCCGAAGTATGATTTTTTTGTTTGTTTGTTTCTTTTGTGTGTTTAAGGAATAGTCTTAGGAATTCTTGTTCTGTATACAAGCAGAACATTTTGAATAACTGTGTGATATATCAGTAGCATTTGTTCTGGTATAAAGCATAAAGCATTCTGGATGCAAGTCTTGCAAGGTTATGAAAGTTCAAGTGATCTATCCTGACTGTATACTTTTTCCTGTAGTTTTGGTTGGTCTTTTTCCTTGCAGTGAGTGGCTAGTTATTAGCCTTGTAAGCCTGACTGAATCAGTACCATGTCTTTTTTTCAGGAGCTGATTATGCCAGAAGAAATGCATGCCATTTTTCTATGTTATGGACTGCTGCTCACTAGGGATTCTAAGCTTTTTATCATCAATTTAATTTCACTTAGAGCCATAAGCAGTAATGTGGCAGGGGTCCTGTCAATAAAAGAATAGATCTGCCGATTTGCCTCTCTGACAGATTACCTTTTAGAAAAATGCTGTCTTTTCAGAAAAAAAAATTGTGTTCATAAGCCACTGTGTTTATTTATTTATATTTATTTTTACTATATCATTCAAGCTGAAATAAAAACCTGTTGCAAATTGAAAACTTCCATCTGTTCTAAGTAAAGATACCTGGAATTGTTTCCATTTTCTTTTTTTAATCTGTTTCCAAGTGGATCACAAGTTATTGTAAATACTTGAAATTTGTCATTGTTTTAGAAAAAGCTTTTAAAATATACAGTCTTTAGTTCTTTTGGCTGTCTCTTCTGTTGGAGTGGATCTTAAAACTATAAAATGAAGTGCAGTGCTTTAGTATGGAAGAGAGTCCTCTAAATTGTTTGAGGCATAAGAGCAAACCTGACAAATTGTGATTTTTGGGGAAACTGTGTATGCATGCATTGTGTTTTCTCTGCTTTTGAAATGATAATCTTTAAATCTTGCTTGTAAAGCAGTTAGACAGTTCCTGTAGTTAAAATAATCCGAAGGCACTTAGTATACAAGGCTCTAATTTTTTTATTGCAAGCTGTAGTTTTCAAGAATGCTAAATGCATTGCATGCCATAAGCCTTTTCGATTGCTCATTAGTGAATTGTAATTTCACACTTCATTTAAAATATTCTTAAACATTCTCTCACAGTAAAAGGTTTCACACAGTAATTAAGAGGCCCAGTTAACAAAGTCTGAGAAGTCTGATTCCCTCACGGGGAATGATCTTGCTGAATTGTAGCATTTCAATTAACATGTTGAAGTTTGCCAAATATAAATTCTGTGTCACCATGACCCAAAATATTATTGCCTGGTGAAATATATAATCATTTTTCCTCTCAGGAAAGGCTAATAGAGATATCTTTTATATTTTTGCCTCTTTCCTTGAACAGATTGATGATGAGCTTTTTAATCCAGATTATGTGGAAGTTGATCGAATCATGGATTTTTCACGTAGCACAGATGATAATGGAGAGGTAAACAAAATTTTTAGTGCATCTCTAGTCATATAAACATTGTGTTTAGAATTTATTGTTTAGAAATATATTAATTAGAATATATTAAACACTTACAGAAACTAGCCCAGTATATGTGTGTAGAAAATAGGAACATGTTTGAAAAAACATTGGCTGATGTAGCAGTTTTCCTTAAATAAATGGGGTTAAGTAAGAATTCCAAACTTCTTATAAGTTATAGATAAGTTAAATATACCTATATTTAAAAGAGCACACAAAATAACCAACCAAAAAACAAAAACGAAGAAGTGATATTTAATACTGTAGAAATGTGATGTCCATGCATGATTTAATGCAGAATTTAACTGAAAATTTCAAGAAAGAGTCTTTGCTAAATGTCATAGTGGTTTAGACATTGTTTGGACTACCTGTTACAGAAGAAGTCCTGAACTCGCTGTTTCTTCATTTTTAATGACTTGTTCTGCAAAAAAGATTATTTTGTCTTCCAAGAGATTCCTTCTTGGTCCTGGGAGAATAGAAAGCTTCACTGGCAGTGTCACTGTTTCTATGTTGCTCTGACAGTGAATGGTGATGGTTGATTTGTCTATTGTGAAGTTTCTGATGACACTGATAAGAGAACACCGTCGATTTTAAAAGATATAGTAAAGTGTAGAATTGTAAAGGTTGAAATACAAATATTGTTTTGCTTCTAAATTTTAGTCTAACCTAGTGATTTCAAATGTGTTATGCTCATTTTGGTGGGTAAGCATGCATTCTCCAGGTTCTCATCATACTTGGTTAGGTCATCAAGGTGTCAGCCTGCTGTTTGCTTATCTTTCTAGCTGAGTCAGACATTCAGGTCTGATCAAGCTTTTTGAATTTCATCTAGCCTGCAGATCTCCTGTAAGAATGGGTACACTTTTATTCTTCCTGTGTTGTGATATAACGTAACTTTTGTCTTAACAAAGCCTGTAACACATTATCTGGTGAAGTGGTGTTCGCTTCCTTACGAAGACAGCACTTGGGAGCTCAAGCAAGACATCGACCAAGCCAAGATCGAAGAATTTGAGAAACTGATGTCTAGGGAGCCAGAAATGGAGCGTGTGGTAAGAATTGGCTCTATACAGAAGATTTTATTTGAAAATAGTAAAGTAATGTGGTCTTTTAGAAACCACTAATGGGATTTGCTGTATTTGAAACAGGAGCGACCTCCTGCCGATGACTGGAAGAAATCGGAGAGTTCCAGGGAGTATAAAAACAATAACAAACTCAGGGAATACCAGTTGGAGGGAGTAAACTGGCTTCTTTTCAATTGGTACAACACGTACGTAAAATATTTCTTTCTGCTGAATCCTTTGGAAAAGCTTTTATAGCTTATTTGAATTAGCAGCCTTTTAAAGTAACCTGCTAAAGTCGGATTTTAGAATCATTTACATGGCTCATTTTTTGCTGCAGGAGTCTTATACAAACTAATTTAGGGTGGGACATGAATATTTCAGATAGATTTCTCTGGCTAGTGCTTTGGGTTCATGCATGCCCCTGCTGCCCCTTCCACCCTCTTGTGAACTTGAGAGGTACATAGAAGGGATATATCCATGCTGACTGCATCACAAATCATAACATTTATTTAAAATGATAAAAAAGGTTATGATGACTTTTCACTCTAGAAATATCTGATTTATTCAGATTATCGCCTTACTGATTTTCTATGTTTTAAGTTGGGAATAAATCGTTCACCCCGTTTTTATTCTTGTTTTCAGACGAAACTGCATTTTAGCAGATGAAATGGGGTTGGGAAAGACTATCCAGTCCATTACGTTTCTCTATGAGATATATTTGAAAGGAATCCATGGTCCTTTCTTGGTTATTGCACCGTTGTCCACAATTCCCAACTGGGAAAGGGAGTTCCGCACCTGGACAGAGTTGAATGTGGTTGTGTATCATGGGAGTCAAGCGAGTCGGCGGACCATTCAGTTGTATGAAATGTATTTCAAAGATCCACAGGTAAAAGCTCTTCATGACTTGACTTTTTTTTTTTTTTTTTTTTTTTTTTTTTTTTTTTTTTTTTTTTTTTTTTTTTTTTTATTTTNTTATTAATTTAAGCATCACTTAGTTTTTCAGTACTGATATGTTAGGTTTCAGTTAGAAATACAGATACATGTATTAAGATTGCTTTTTAATACTGGCCAGTATCTCTCTGGGAATAAAGGGGCACCAAGAGAAGGCACAATTTTTGTTTAGAGTTTAATTCTTTCATGCAAGGTTTTTGTTATTTTGCGTTTCTGAGGGGAGCTGGCAGAAGAGATTCTTAATGGAGAAATTCCTTTAAGTGGAACTGAGCTTAAAAATCAATTTTTGCCTACCATTCCAGGAAAAACCTGCTTGCAGAAATTAAACTTGTCAATGCTTCTTTATCAAATTTTGTAAGTCAGATATATTTTGAATCTGTGTTACTGTGCTTAGGTTGAAGAGTTGTGAGTGAAGGAAAGCAGAAAAGACTAGGGGTAGAGACAGAAAATTATTTGGAAAACAGAAACTAAGAGGAGCAGCCGATCCCTACTCCTAAGTGCATGACTTTCCCCAGAGTAAACAGAATTGGGGGAAAATAAAATGTGCATACATTGAATGTTATTGCGGAACAATAAAATCTTCCTTGTGTAAGAGAGAAAAATTTAGAAGTTCAACCTGTGGAGTACTATTTTCAGCTGAGCTTTAAAAAGTGATAGGGCGAATTCATACATTTAGATTTGCTTTGAAGCATCTCATTTTACACCACTGGACATTTTGATTAATAAACTAGAAGGATATAAAATCAATATGGCACACATTAAGTGGATTTAAAACTGACTAGCTGATATTTCTTGATATAATTGTTAATAAGAAATGATTTGCATTTCCAGCATAGTTCTTCAGGGATTGGTTCATGTCCATGAGGTGTATAACTTAGCAGTGACCTGAAAGAAAACGTAAAATCATTACTGAGGAAGTTTTCAAATGATACAAAGATGTGGAGAGTGGTAAATGATTGAGACAGTTCATGGATACAGAGTAAGCTGTCTTACTTAATAAATTAGATCCAATCTAGCAGTACTCAGAATAGCTAAATACAAGGCTGTCTATGGACAAGGAATTAAGATGATTCTTACCATAGGAGAGGTCAGCTCTGGGGAGGCTGTGAGACAAAAGCAGATCCCTTTTTGTCATGGCACATGACCAGTTAAATGTGAGTTCTTACTGTGACACAGTGGTTAAAAGGGCTAGTGTAGTGCAAGTGTGTGGGAGGAAGCAAATCTTTAAAGATGAGAGAAGTTACAGCATTCTCCTCTTTGTCAGTAGTGTGATGAGTGGTCCAGTTCTGCTTAATTCTCACTTCATGTCCTCGAAGTGTGTTGAAAAACCAGAGTCTTAGAGCAAAGCTGTGAGAGAGATTGCAAGATAGAAAATATGCTTCTACAGGTAAAAAACTGGTTAAGAACTGTTTTGAAGGTGATGACTGTGGCTCAACTTGACTTGCCATTAGGGCAAACAGAAATAGAACTACGTACTTAAATATAGTAGAGAAACAATTGTAATTTATATTAGAATTTATGGCTGTGTGGTCTAGAAAATAACTGTTTTCTCAGCAATTTATCTAAGAAACTTTCAAATTAAGATCACGTCTGTGTTTGTTGAAGGTTTATTTGAGTAACAGTTGCATTATTGAGGTGTAGTGGCCCAGAGAAGTTGTGTATGTCTCAGTCCACAGCAGGAGTGTTGGAACTAGATGATCTTTAAGGTCCCAATCCAGGCCATTCTATTAATCTCTAATATTCTTTGTGATAATTGTCACATTTAGCTTCTTACCTAGATGTATAATACACAAATGAAGTGGGGTTAAAATCAGTTTTCCTGATTTTAAAATAATTTCTTAGCAGTTATTGATATTTTATACAATTTTAAAAATTGAGTTTATACAAATGCTGTCTCTGTTGAATAGTATCCTGTGTTAAAATCATATTTGTTTGCTATTTGAATGGTGCTTGTTCTCAGCATGTTCTTCCCCTTAGCAGTTACTTAGCTTGAAACCTGAAGGAATGTCATCTGAAAAATCCCACTTACTGTGCAGATTCTTAGTTATTTTGGCAATGTTGTTTCATTGATCTAAAGATAACTAAAACGATCTACAGCAAGATGCAGCAGAAATTTTTTCCCCCCATTGCCATATTCTTAACTCAGTTCTTGCCATAAGTGTGGCAGTCATTTGACCCCATAGCGAATAATGACAAAGCACTCATGGCACAGAAAAATGAATAATTTTCTGCTGGCTTTGCTCCATGAACTGTCTTAAGAGGAGAATCAGACAATTCCTACATTTAGGGATGAAGGAGAAATTGAGAGAACTCATCCTTCTGGTGGCAGCTAGCTTAGATGTGTCATAAAATCACTTTCTGTGTTCCATTCTTTGTAAGAGTGTCAGCTGTGAAATGCATGGTAGAAACCAAATTACAGGGGAAAAAAATCTCCATGTTCTGGAAAGAAGAGTCCCCATGCAGTGTTCACTCTGGTATTCTCCAAAGTACCATCACTGGGTATATGATGAGAGACAAAAAGGGAGCAAAATAAGACATGATTTAGCAGCATAATTTCTAGTTCCCTTGTCAGACACCTCAACATCAGGCATCTCTGGCTTTTTTTAGGTCTTAATATGAAAAGAGGCCTCTTGATCTGAGGTGTTTCTCAAAAAGACAATTGAATATTGAGAATGTGTGAGTGGTTTTTGAAGGGCAATAACAACAGAGAACGTGCATAAAGAAGCACTTACCCCGTCTGCAGTAGTGTGATTTTTCAGTCAGCCCCAGTAACCAGAGTCAAGTTGTTGTGAAATGCTAGAGAGTTAAATAACAGAATAAGTTTCTGCAGTGGTGTGACTTCAACAGTAAGGACATGGTGTTATCAGAGACATTCTGCTGTGAGGTTCACATAGAGAAGCCTGTTCTGGTGTTCCTGAGCAATATAACTGTCAATAAAGGTCTTCCTAGGGGCCCTTTCCTGGTTGGAATATCAAATAAACCATGTGCTTTTCTGTGTTGTGCCATCTCTGAGAAGGAGTTCTGCTTTAAGATTACAAAAACTATATGTGCCAAATACAGCTAATGACAGAGTCTTGGAAAAGAGCTGACTTGGTTTGTGATGGAAATTTACTTGGCTCATAAAAAGGTTACAGCATTTCAGTTTGCTGGCTTTCAAAGCTGCTCACTTAGTGTATCTTCATCTGCTGTTTGTTAAGTAACAGCTTTTTTTGCCCCTAACAAGATAAATATTTCTGGATTATGCCACGAGAAAGCATTGTTGAGCAGGTCATTACTCTCTCTGAAATGTTCTTGATTTGAGTAGGCAGACTTAATGCTGAGTTCAGGATCTCAGGTTTTAAATCATTTTATTGAGTCAGTAGCCAGTTCCTGATCGCCACGGTTTGGAGAGGATTATATGCAGGTCACTTATAAAAGGATTCAGTCTTGCACAGGTCTAAAGGAAGAAATGGTCACCTTACTGTAAAATATGTGTTTCTTTTGAAATGTATTCAATATACAACCCATGACAGACTCCTTTGAAAATGTGGAATGGCTTTGAACTTGTGTAATGCTCATCCTTACAGAGACAGTTTTCCTGCACAGACCCAGTGACACTGGAGGTACCAAGTTATATTTTTCTTTGAACAACATTGGGAAGAAGCATAGTATAATGTCAGAAAGATGCTCATTTCATGGTCCTGAATAAAGTTTATTCAGTTTGTTTGTTTGTTTGTTTTTAACAGTCTTTATATCAGTGCTGAAAAGAAGACTGAACTAATGAACCAGTGAATATGGTGTCAGACATCAAGTTAATTGTCCTGTTGAACTTTGCTTAACACAGACGTACAAAAATATTATTAAATTGTTTGTAGAGATACACATTCTCCATTTAAAAGTCCAGATATTTGCTTCTGTCAAAGCTGTTCACTAGAGTTGTTCTAGAATCCCCATCTCTGGAAGTGTTCAAGGCCTGATGGAACAGAGCTTTGAGCAACCTGGTCTAGTGGAAGGTGTCCTGCTCATGGCAGGCATGTTGGAACTAGATGGTCTTCAAGGTCCCTTCCAACCCGAGCCATTCTATGAATTGTAGGTGTTTTGAATCCCAAGTGTCTACTGGGAAAAAAAAAAATGGATAACAGTCAGCACAATATTCAAATAGTTGTAAAAAGGAAACCTTAATGCATTTTTGCTCTATTTGGATTGTTCAAGAGGACCTTCATGTACTTTCAATTCAGAAGTTAAACGAGAATTCTCTTGACGAAGTCTGAAAACCTTATTTCAATATTGCAGCAATGCATTAATGCCTCAAGGCATTAGTATAATCCATATGAATTACAACTGAAATACTTGTATAACTTCTTGGTAATCAATGTGCAGTGATTCTGTGAGCCTATTTACAGGATTAAAAACAGCTATCATGAAGCCAGTAGCAAACTTACAGAATTGTATTTCTCCATTTAGTCAGCAATAATGACTTAATTTGCTTTAAATATCTTGTCCATTGTACTGTTTTGTATTTTTAAAAAATAAAGTTTGAAGGTGAAACAAATTGCTTCCTTTCTTTGCCAGGGAGTTTACTTGAACATTTGCTATTCTTTTTAGGGTCGTGTGATAAAGGGGTCCTACAAGTTCCATGCCATTATCACAACATTTGAAATGATCTTGACTGACTGCCCAGAGCTGCGTAACATTCCATGGCGTTGCGTGGTCATTGATGAGGCCCACAGGCTGAAAAACAGGAACTGTAAGCTTTTGGAAGGACTCAAGATGATGGACCTGGTCAGTGTGAACATCTCTTATCCTTGAGTCTTCTGTATTTTTTTTACTTCTGATTTATGGTTTAATCAAAAAGTAAAATAAAAGGGTTTTTTCTCAAGTAAATCATCAAGTGTTAAGAAGAATAAGAAAATGCAGATGAGAAAGTATAAAATACCTGGAAGCATATGGATACCTTCAGTTTTAGAGTGCTGGTATTTAATAAGTTTTTTTTTCATTGATTTAGATGTAGAATTATGTGGATTCTCCTAAGATAGTCAAAATAAATTTGTTCTTTCCTTTCTCTCCCTTTATGTGACTTAATCCATAGTCACTTCTTCATGTAGACATTTGTTTAAAAGTATAATGTGATCAGGTGGCCAAATTTGGCCATGAGAGTTAAACTGCTCTGCATTAATATCAGCTCTAATGTTAATTTGTTGTGTGGCCATAAGAATGTTCTTTCATATTGACTAAGGAAGGGCAACTGAGTTGTTTCTGATGCTTATACAAATATGTATTATGTTATGTGTACAAAATAGGTGTATTAAACTCATAGAGAAAAATAAGATAATGTGAAGATATTTACCATTTAAAAGATACCATAGTTACTTAATTTTGAGAAGAATATTCTTTGAAAATGTGAGAATAATGCAGTCATGCTAAGCTAATACTTGTAATTCGGTTTGTAAAAATGCTGTGTACCTTTTGTTTTTCTTATTATGGTTGCTGTTAGAGGAAAGCACAGCTTATAGTCTTACAGGCTACAGATAGAGATATGGGACTTTTTACATTAGTTCTTGTTACAGTGCCAAATTTATGTTTGGCTCTGGGCTTGTTGCTGAACCTGTCTGGGCTCCTTCTCTAAAGCAATATGCTACTTTTGTCTCTGCCACTCTGATGCTCTTTAGCATGTAGTAGGAAGGTAGACCTCTGCTTCAGGTTTCCTGTTAGATCCTGTGTTAATCTCCTGGCCTGAGGAGATCAGTGCACTGAGATCAATTGGAGGTGGGGTAAATCAATGAATTTTTACTGAAAATGATGGGATAGGTTCAACTGTTACTTTGCCATTTAAAGTTCATTGTATTTGTGAAAGGGGTGGGACATTGTGGACCAGTAAAATCTGGTCTTGTATCTTGGAGGACTTTTGAAGCTCCTTAAGTAGTAAGTGTTTTTCTGGGCTATCACTGAAGGAACGCCAGAGTACCAGTTAAAAATGTCTTGAAAAGAGTTTTGTATAAGTAGCTGGGGGAGGAAGCAAAGGTGAGACAGACATACGGTGACAAGGGGAAAGAATTTTGTGTATTTTTCCATTGGAGATTATAGGGATGGATTCCTAGGCAACTGTTTCTTAACCTTCCAGGAGCATAAAGTGCTGCTTACTGGAACCCCTTTGCAAAATACAGTAGAAGAGCTGTTCAGCTTGCTTCACTTCTTGGAACCAGGTCGCTTTCCATCAGAAACCACATTCATGCAAGAATTTGGGGATCTTAAAACTGAAGAGCAGGTAAACTTATCTTGCACACTTACTTTTCAACTTAGTTAGTGTGAAATTACCCATTTTAATGTATCTGAACTTCATTACTTGTTTTTTCAAATAATACCTATTTGCTTCTTGGAACACCATGGTGGGTGTATCCCTTGTTTTTTCTTTCTTTTTTTTTGATTTAGTTGAGGGTTTTTTGCTTTTGGCCAAAAGTAATTCTGCCTTATGACTGTTGTGGTGATTTTGGTGTTGTTTTTTTTTTTTTAATCCTTTGTCCATTGGTCTTCCAGAAACAGGAAAAAATTCCCTTTATTAAAATGTAGTGTTTAAAAATAGAGGTGGGGTGTCTCGTAATGGTTTCTGGATGAAAATACTTCTACGAGAATTAACTTGTCAGTTGACATTCTTCCTTAAGCATCAGAGTGAAGGGATTGTCCCTGTACCTTCTGTGGAATTTAGATCTGAGAGTTTTCCCAGTGACTTAAGTGCAAACAGGAACGTACTTGAAACCCAGTTTAGCAAGAGGTAACCAAATGGAAGGAGTTTTTTTTTTCTAGAAATAGATTTCTAGAAATAGAGCTGTCCAAGAGAAGAAATGCATAAATCAATACAAAATGAAAGACCCTAGGTGCAGCATGTTTTTTATCTGAAATGTAAAATGTTTCTTTGTAGGTATCAAAACGTTTTAAAAGGCCAAACCATCTTAATATGGGGAGTTAACTGAACCATGGCACCTTAATTTGGCCCTTTGCTTCCTGTGATTACAACTGCATGCATTTTTGTGTGTAATTTTGTTGACTTTGTCTAAAAATTCAATCTTTGGTACCTCTTAACTTTTGACTGCTTGAATTTGTCTTTCTTTGAGAACAACTCTTTCACACATCGTAGTTTAAATTGCAAAATAGCTCTTCCTCTGGCCTCCTGGCAAAATAGGATCTGTTTCCATAGGTTGTGCATGCTATTACATGTCAGTCAGAATGGACACTGACTGGACTGAAAGTGAGCCAGCTCTGATGCAGAAGCCATGTAGTCCTGTTAATGAAGTGTTTGAACTGGAGTTAATATATCCTAGCTCTCAACATAGCTTTTGTATGGCCAGCTCAAAATGACTGGAGACTTTTGAAGCCATATCTGGAATTATGATTAAAATAATGCCATTGGCTAAGATCAGAATTAGAGCCTGGATTGCTTGCTTCAACAAGTTCAGGAGAACTTCCTTATCTGTTGACACTCAGATGTTTTGGAATTGGGTTTGTCTTTCAAGTGGTGGGACAGGTTATGTGTTAATGACTTGGGGTTTCCTCTCCATTCATTGCAGTCGTATTCCATGTATTTTCTCAGTTGTTCATCCCTCTGTGCTAGTTACCTTTTTTGTTCTGAAGTTGCTTTATTACTAAGGGGTTATGTTAATTCAGGAGAAAGTACCTTTTGTTCATATTTCTGCTGTGCAGCTCTGCATCAGGAGATGATGACCAATTTCAGGGTGAATTATTAGCTCTTCAGCACTGAGATGGTTTGTACTTTGAGACATAGCCTAAAACAACCTAAATGCCAGGTGTTTTGGGTTTTTTTAGTATGGAATACATTTGAGCTTTTTGTGTAAGGGATTTTGCAAAAACTTATTAAACTTAGCCTTTTTTTAAAGAAAACTGTTATTTTCTTCTTTGCCCCTCCCACCCTTTAGGATGTGTCTTAAAGAATATGCCACGAAACCTGGGGACTCTAAAAATTATCAGTGTCATAAAATTTAACAGAAATACAATATTTTCAGTTTTAGACCAGTCCTAAATAGTTTTCTACTTCAGTGGATGTCAAAACTAGAGAAATAAGAAAATAATTGGAAGCAGATAATTAAAGTGGGAAAATAGCATTAAATACTGATTAGTAATTAGAAGTTAACCGCAAAAGTTATCTTAAAAGTGTCAGATTTGCTTATTTAACAAAGGGTTAGTGCTACATGATTTGTATGCAGTACTGTCCTTGTCTAGAAGGATCGTTCTGAGCGAGGTCTATTTAATAACAGAAATCACTAAACTGAAGTGCTACACACCAAAAATAGACTTTAGAAATGTGTGTGTCACTGAGTTAACAAGGAGAACTTGCTGCTGAGTCACTGAGGAAAGATTTTTTACAATGGGCTCCACCTGGCATTTGAGGTAGAAAACAAGGTTTTTAGAATTAAGGAAATTTCAAAATGAATGTTTGATTTCTAGCAGTTCTAATTCAGTGATTTTATTAAACATCTGTTTTCCAGGTGCAAAAACTGCAAGCTATTTTGAAGCCGATGATGCTGAGACGTCTCAAGGAGGATGTGGAAAAGAACCTGGCCCCCAAGGAGGAAACCATCATTGAAGTTGAGCTGACAAATATTCAGAAGAAATACTATCGTGCTATTCTTGAAAAGAATTTCACATTTCTTTCCAAGGGTGGAGGTCAGGCAAATGTACCTAATCTTTTAAACACTATGATGGAACTAAGGAAATGCTGCAATCATCCATACCTTATTAATGGTAGGCTGCCTACTTTTCTCCTCATTTGAAAAATGGTTGTAAAAACGTTCACTAGGTATAAATTCTATTTTAGTGTGTCTTTTTATTTACTCATTTAAGTAGAAAAATGATATAACCTTTTAGATCCTCATAGGTATGGATATCTGCTAGCCAGGGCACCGCTGCTGTTGCAGCTGGTTTTTCCTGTGCTGTTTTGTTCCAAGGCTTCCTGACAGACTTAACTCTGACTGAGTTAATGTTGGTATTACAAAGTTTTCCTTTCTGTTACTTGTGACAAACAAGACTTCAGTTTTCATGGAGATTGTTGGATGCTGGCATGAATATGGTAATTTTTTTCTTCACTTATAGTTAGCTGCTACTTTCTTTCTTGATGCTGAACATCATAAGGTAGTAACTTAAAATTTCTGAATAAAAGTTGCAGAGTAAGAAATTGTGATCAAGCCTGCTTTTATGGCCACATGTTGTCAGTTAGTTTTCTTAATTTGACTAGTAAGAGAAAGATTAGGTTGAATGTCATGTTAGACTTCAGTGACTTTTTCTGTGTGGTGATACTGGTTTAGGATTATTTTTGGCAAGTAGTATGGAATCATAAAATATCTTAAGTTGAAAGGCAGCCGTAGGGATTTTGAGTCCAACTCTCTGCTCTTCACAGAACTACCTAAAACTAAATCATGTGACTTAAGGGCCAGATGGTCCTTGAACTCTGACTCATGGTGCCAGGACCACTTCCCTGGGGAGGCTGTTCCAGTGACCAGCTCTGTGATGAACCAGCCAGCTCCAACTGTTTGTATGCTAAACTTGTGCTGGTCAGTTCTTCCCTTTGAGGATGTAACACAAGCCTCCATACAGGGTTGCATTCTACTAGTTTCTTGTTTCCCAACTCTGTTTCTTACTAGATATGATTTATGGTTGGTTTATGCTGGTTATAGGCTTCTTGATGAAAGACTGTTTTGTTCCAGAGCCATATGTGAATTCAGGCTTTTTATTGTATGACTTCCATATTGCAGTACTTAAGTTCTTTTCCTTGACGGTTTTTGTTTAGAGGTGGGGGGAAATGCTTAAACTGATTCATGAAATTACATCTAGTTATATTTCATGCACAAGTAATTATTCCAAAGACATGATATAGGCTTACTCCAAAGTACATCAACTTGTTCATGCTGGTGGCTGTTCAATTTCTAAATTCATATATATATGAGTATATGAGTAAATATGATATAAAGTAAAGTAGCTTTGTGGTTCTGGTGCAGGGTTTGTTGGGGTTTTTTCCTTGATTTTTTGTCTTAAGTTAATCCATTGAGTTTATCAGAATAGTTTAGGCTGTTCAGGTTATGGGTGTCTGAATTGATACTTCTTGGCTTTCAGCTAGCTTTTAACTTTGCTATTATTTTTCCTTATTTCATGTTTGTTGAAAGAAAAGAAAAACAGAATATTTTGCTGCTACATTTTTGTCAAATAGGATTTATGAGCAGTGCTTGCAGTGTTGCATACAGCAGTGATTTTTTTTCCTCAGAAGTCTTGTATCATTTAATATAAATTAGAGACTGATAAAGTTCAGGTGTTAATTTAGAAAACCTCAAATATTTTTTGATTACTGTATCTTAATCTTAATCAAGGGAAGTGGGTTTGTCTTTTGAATACATTAGCCTTGCTATCATTTTTGTGATGCTTTGAACCTTTGGACTTGCTTGGTATCATTCAGCAACATGGCAGGTGAGTTGAGCCTTCAGATTTGAGGAGAAAAAGAAATCCTGATGTGTTAGTGTGGAGATGGAACTAAACAAATACATCCTTTGTAGTTCTAGGACAGAAAATACTCCTACATGCTCTAGTCTTCTGAGCCCAAGGTTTTATTTTGTTGATTGATATTTAACAACTCTGTAGTTAGTGTAATGGCACAAGTTTATTTTATTTCTGCTAAGAGTTTTTGCAGTGTGAGTACTTACGGTTGCATAGTATTCTCCTGGTGAATGACTTCTTGCAGTATCAAGTTCTATTTTCTAAGCTTAACTGCTTTTATAAAAGTGTCTCTGAATCCTCATTTTCTTCCCAGTTTGTGGGGTTTGTGAGCAAGCAGTAGTGCAGATGTATTTGAACATGTTTTCTTTTGTGTAAGAGTTGCAAGAAAGTCTTCTATATAACCTTCAGTTGAGGCTATGTGATGGAAGTAGTATGGTAGGAGTTGAATGTAAAGTAGGGATTTTGTTTCTTTCTTGATAGATAGATGGGTTCTGTGGTCTGCTGAGGCTGGGAGTAGACTTCTAGAGGTAGTTACTGCATGTTGGGTATTCTCCAGCCAACTTAGGTGAAGCATTGTCTGTCATTTTTCTCAGGGCTGGACTCCTTGTTTTCTCCATAGCAACCATTCTCAAGTATTTATACATCATTCCTCTGTCTTCAAGAACCAGCAGTGAGGAATGCCTCTATACTTACATGTCTTAGTGCTGAACACCAGAAAGGCTCCTTACTCTGTTTGTTGTGCCCTCTTGAGCCCTGGAAGCCTCTCCTAATGAAAAGTAGAAGTGGAGGTTTCCCTGATTGACCAACCACACATTCAAGTACCTTTCTTTCATCCCCTGCTAAAAATCAGCTAGAATGGGAGGTAATTTTACAGAGTAGCAAGTACTGCATTAAGTAACTTCTGGGTAACAGGCTGCTCAATGGACATGATGTAATTGCAATTGAAGTAGGAACTAAAAAAAAAAAAAAAAGATGGTCTTCTACAGGATTTATCTAGGACAGAGTTATTGAAAGAACAGATTTTTGGAGTTATCTGTAGTGGATTTGGGTGGTGCTGAGACTCTGATGCTGTAAGTTCACCATTCATTAGACCAGATTGTGGGTTTGTTGTGGTGTGGTTTGCTTTTGCAGATGCTGTTCTTGCGTATTGGGTTGCTTCACAGTAGTGAAACTTAAATCTGGATATCACAGTTGAGTCAGAAATAATTGCTGCCACCTGGAAAGGTGACTGAAATTACTGGATATGAAATGCTTGACAGCCTGCTGTATCCTGGAATTGCCAAAGTTCATACGGAATCAGAGATTTACTGCCCAAAATTCTGCCTGTTTTACAGAGATAGGCGCTGATGTGATTGAAGGGAACTTTGAGTGTCTGCTTACTCTCATTTCATATGAGCTTACTTTTCTTATGTGCAAACCATTAGGATGAAGAATGCTGGGAGCAGGGAATCTGGATCAGGAAAATCCAGGGATGTAAAACTACCTTGAAACGCGGTCCCATCTTGAGTCCCTCAGGTTGTGTAAGAGCGAGCAGTGCGAGTGCAGGGAGCAGCACGGAGCTGTCAGGCAGCCTGCCCCGGGTGGAGTCTGGTTCAGGCACCGCATTACAGCAGGCACTGAACCAGCCATCGCACAGGGAGGGTGCCTTTCCCTGTTTGTTTACAGGCATCTACTTAGAGCTGGGATTTGAGAGAGAGATGCTCAGCAGAAGCCTGGCAGTAAGCTGTTCTTCCCCCTCCCCCAGCCCTTCCATATTTCCTTGTGCTATTCAAAAGCAGTGTTGAAGCTGAATATTAGACAAACTAGGAATACTTTATAAACTACATTTTGTTGGGAAAGAAAAAAGCAGAGGGGAAAAAAAATGGCTCAAAAACAAGGGCTTATTTGGAGGTGAAATAAGCTTAGAACAAAGATTCCTAATCTTTTACATGCCAAGAATGGCAATCTGATAGTTCTTGGAGTTGCCCACTTTGGAATAAAAGCATAGGGAAGGTTGAAGAGAAAGCTTGAACTTGGTCTGTAGTCTTCCAATAGTGAGCAGAACAAGGAAATAGTTGCTGCTGTGCATATCATTCATAGGCAAAGTGAGTGGCAAGAGAGATCTTCTGACTAATGCTGGAAAGAATAAGTACATTGGATAGCTTCATCAAACTGAACAAAAAAAAATCAGTGAGAAAAAACTAAATAGAAGATATAATAATAATTTCATAGCTGCTTCTCCCACAATTAGATTTTTGTTTGGATTTTGATTTTATAATTAATAATGAAAGGAGCAGGTTCAGGTCATGCAGATGTTTAAGGGTGATTTTAGAGGCACAGAATTAAATGTGATTTTTGTCCCTTGTATTTTCCTGTAAAACAAGACATTCTTTTCTTTCATGTTACATTTTTAAAAGGAAAACAATTCCATTTTATCAGTTGAAATACGTTTAATTTTTTTCATCTTTTTTCACATCTTTTTAATTGAATAGTATGTGTCAATAGTTCTATGAATTTATTTAGGAAAGAGTTTAGTGTTGTTCAAAAGAGGAAAAAAAAGAATGGATTCTCAGAGTTATTTTTTATTTATGCTGTATTTGTGTATATGTTTGCTTCAAATTTAAGCTTAATATTTTTTATAAATGTTTATTTTTTTTATAAATGTTTATTCACATAGTGCTTAAAACATTCCTGCAGTTTCTATAGGGTATTGAAGGCAAGCTCATTGTTTATTAATAAAACCCTTTGCAGTGTTCATGTATTGCTGTCCAATCTTTGCAGGTGCTGAAGAGAAAATTTTGGAAGAGTTTAAAGAAACACACAATGCCGACTCTCCAGATTTTCAGCTCCAGGCAATGATCCAGGCTGCTGGCAAGCTCGTACTGATTGACAAGCTGCTGCCAAAACTGAAGGCTGGTGGCCACAGGGTGCTTATCTTTTCCCAGATGGTGCGCTGCTTGGACATACTGGAAGACTACCTCATTCAAAGACGGTGAGAGCAACAATATAATACAATTATAAATAAACTGTGCCTTCCTCAGTGACCACTGCATTTAACCTGTGAGAAATCCATATCGAAAGGGAAGAAATTAAAACAGTGTTTTCTATAGTGATCTGACTAAGGGAAAGAGCAAACCTGGAGGTTGCAAGTACTAAGCCTTTTCTTTTGAGTGAATACAAAATGACCTCATATGGAGCGCTTTAAACCTCTCAGTTTAGCTCTCAGTTAAATATTTTTGGTGACTGTAGACCTTTTTAGTTTAGGCCTAAATTTTTATTGAATTTCTTGGGGTGAAAGTCTGTTCTTTACCAAAGAAAGAGACAAAGTAGTATGTCTTTACTGATGGAGTCAGTTAGTCTCTTAGTTTGTTGTTCTTCTAACCTCATAGTAGCATATTTGTCTATGGTGTTTTTAATTGCATATTCTTGTGAAGGGGCAATGCCATTGCAGTAAAGCAATCCCTATAATGCATCTATTTTTCAGGTACCCATACGAACGAATTGATGGTCGAGTGAGAGGCAACTTGCGTCAAGCAGCTATTGACAGGTTTTCAAGACCTGATTCTGATAGGTTTGTTTTCCTGCTGTGTACAAGAGCAGGAGGTTTGGGCATTAATCTTACTGCTGCTGATACCTGCATCATTTTTGATTCAGACTGGAACCCCCAAAATGACCTCCAGGTAATATTACAAGAGATGGTTGTATTGAAAATTTTTCTTTGCCTTTTTACTGTGGAATTTTCTTCACCTACAAGAGAAATTATTTGTAGTTGCTCTCTTGAAATCATAAACAATATTATTTATATTAAAAAAAACCCCAACACTTTTAAAGTAGGTTCTCTGTATTGATTATTTCAAATTCTTTTTTCTTCCATTTGTAACCTGTAACTGAATATCTGTCTTTGTTTCTTCAGGCTCAAGCACGATGTCACAGAATAGGGCAGAGCAAATCAGTGAAAATTTACAGGTTGATAACAAGGAATTCTTATGAAAGGGAAATGTTTGACAAAGCTAGCTTGAAACTGGGCCTTGATAAGGCTGTGCTACAATCTATGAGTGGAAGAGAAAACGCCACAAATGGGGTAAGGATTAGTTTTTTGAGGTGCATAATCAACGAATGCTGTGAATGTGTCACACTTGGCTTGCCTGTTTGTGTTTTATCTGGAGAACAGTGATTTTCAGATGGAGTGTGGCTGATAGTTTAAAGTTGGGTTAAATAAGGGCATTGGCTACATGAACTGGCTCAGCCTATCTAATGGCTCACTTATTGCCAAAAGGGGGCAGGTGGAGTCACGTTCCCTCAATCCTGATCCATTCTCATCATTCCACCCTTTACATTATGTTGATCCTGGCAATTTATGGAGTTCTTCTAGTCAACTTTTGCTGGTGTAGCCTTTTTGCTTTAGGACTTTTTTTTGCTTTAGCTTTTTTCTTGGGTTAGTAAGTTAAATCTGCTCCCAGGAGGACTTTAGCAGTCGTCAAAGCTAAAGGGATTCAGTGACAATGAATTATTAAGTCATTTAAACCACTCACATAACTTCACCCTGAGAATGTTGTTGTTTGTATTCTTCTTTAAAAGGTGATTTCAGCATGAATGTTTAATTGACCACCATCACATTATCGTAGAATTTCAGTTCTTAAAACGCCAAATAAGAGGACAATCTATCTGATTGTGCTGTCAGATGAACACATTGGCTGGTGTCAAAAAAACCTAAAACTGTAACCCCCTCTTATGTGTTACAGGTGCAACAGCTGTCTAAAAAGGAAATAGAAGATCTTCTTCGAAAGGGGGCATATGGTGCTCTGATGGATGAGGAAGATGAAGGGTCTAAGTTTTGTGAAGAGGATATTGATCAGATTCTCTTAAGGCGAACACACACAATTACTATTGAATCGGAAGGAAAAGGCTCAACATTTGCAAAAGTATGCATTGACATTCAGAGGAAAATTAATAAAATGTGACCAGAATAGATGGCAGTATATTAAATTGCCTTTTGTGTCAATTTACTTTTTCAATGTACTTGTCTTTTTTCTTTCTTGACACTACCTCTTCATAAGTATCGTATTTACTAGTTAAAACAGGTATTCTTCATAGCATGCATTAAGAAAACAATCCACATGTTTTTACTTTTACTAGGCTAGTTTTGTTGCATCTGGGAACAGGACAGACATTTCTTTGGATGACCCTAATTTCTGGCAGAAGTGGGCAAAGAAAGCTGAGCTGGATATCGATGCTCTAAATGGAAGGGTAAGAGCTTTATGACTCTTTCTAGCACAATTAAATAGAAGATTCCCCCTGCCCCCCTCCTAAATTCATACATTTTCCCTTTTCATTTTAGAACAACCTAGTTATTGATACACCAAGAGTAAGGAAGCAAACCAGACTCTACAGTGCAGTCAAAGAGGATGAACTGATGGAGTTTTCAGACCTGGAAAGCGATTCTGAAGAAAAGCCTAGCGCAAAGCCCCGTAGGCCTCAGGACAAATCACAAGGTTATGCAAGAAGTGAATGTTTCAGGGTGGAGAAGAACTTGTTGGTTTATGGGTAAGATATGCAAATGAAATATATTAATTGTGACTAAAGATCTGAACATAAATTCTATATAGTAAATGACTCATTCTTCTCTTGGACACATTCACATACTATCATACTGTATAATGATTATGCATACAGATTTTTTTTTGGTTGCTATGTATATAAATTGTGCTTATATGTGTTACTTAGTTTAAGGTATCTGAGTGTCTCACAGATGGCTATGAGCTTACTGGTAAGATAAGTGGTTTTGTGATGACAGAATATTTGTTTCTGGTTTCTCAGTGTATAGAATTCTTGAATTAATGAATTTTAACCTCTCTTTTCTAAGTGTTGAAGTGAGTGATAGTGTTTTTGTAAAGGACAAAATGGTTTTGAAATCAACAGTCAATCTAGACTTTGTCACCACTTAAATTCAGGTATTGGATACTTGATATTTTCCCATTGAGTGTGCTAATTTGAATTTTATCTCTTTGCAAGCAGGTAGCTATATTTGACTTCTCACCTCTTACATGATGGCCTTCAGAATGACTGTCTTTTTTTAGAAATTAGTGTACAACAGTTGCTAGTAATAGGTTTCTGGAACAAAATAGGAATGGTTCCTTAAATCCCATAATTGTAGGAATTGGTTTAGTTTCATATTTGTAGCTTACTGGGACCTTTAGAGTTAAACATATGTACTTTATTAATTTGACTGTAGTTCAACTGCAGCTTTACGAGCAGTGAACTTATTGCCTGTTCTGTAAAATAAACATTCTTAACTTTTTGTTGCTGGAGGTTGGATTCCCTGATGTAACCTGCAAATGCAAAATGCATTAGTGCTAACACAGGAGGTCCCAAGTTGCTTGATACCAGGAGTTAAATTGAAAGTCACAAAATACCAGTCACAAATTAAAATACCAGTACCCTGGCTGTTGTATTGAACATATTTTTCTTATAGCTGGGGTCGGTGGACTGACATCCTCTCACATGGGCGCTATAAACGTCAGCTAACAGAGCAAGATGTGGAAACCATCTGCCGGACTATCCTGGTGTATTGTCTTAATCATTACAAAGGGGATGAAAATATCAAAAGTTTCATCTGGGATCTGATCACTCCAACTGCAGATGGGCAAACTCGAGCTTTGGTTAATCATTCCGGTATGTCTACCACAATCAAATAATGATGCTAGTAAATAGGAAAGAATTGCTTCAGTCGTGCTATGTATTTGGTTTAAACTATAGCCATTCTGACATGTCGTAGGATCTTGTCAGATTTTATGAGTAAGGTGGGTTTTGACTTGGTCTGTACTTAAAGGGGAAGTCTCCCTCAGACACTTTGTAGAATGCAGTGCTCTTTCCTTTAAATCAGTTTTAAACAAATATTCCAGCATAATTTTTTGCTGGCACCTACTGCTGGATTTAATCTCTTTTAAATTGCCATAAATCAGAAAGCTTGTTTCCTTACGGCCATTTAGATTCATGAGAGTTTTTACAAGAAATATTTATATAACACCATTTTCTGGCTAGCACTCTGAATTTTTGAAGTCTTCACACCTAAATTTGCATGAAAGTTTTGGTTGATTTTGTTACTTGCAATTTTCTGTACTGAGTTATGTTGCTGTTCAGTTTTTGGTGGTTGTATTGCCCACAAAGTAATGAATACTTGGCTTTAAATGTATGTTTATAATGTTGTTTGGGGTGAGAGATCTTCTATTCAGATCCTGTAAGAAATATTGGGGGTTTTCTAGGTCTGTCTGCACCAGTGCCCAGAGGGAGAAAAGGGAAGAAAGTAAAAGCCCAGAGTTCACAGCCAATGCTGCAAGATGCTGATTGGCTCACAACCTGTAATCCAGATGTATTATTTCAAGAAGACAGCTATAGGAAACATCTCAAACATCACTGTAATAAGTAAGTACTAATAAATGTTTCATGTAGAGGTTTGGGGGTTTTTTTAACTACATGCTTTTGGAAAGTCCACAACTTCATTTGGGTATATTTAATAGAACACAGGGCCATTTAATAGGATGTAAAGGCCGTTATTACTTTTTAATTTGGGAGTAATCATCTTAAAAGATATCTGGATACTTCTGTAAGCTCTTTATGGCAGATGAGCACAGTTCTGAAGAAAATTATTGTCTACTTATTAAATAAGAATGGAATCAGATAAGGTTATTTTTTACCATAGAAAGTAAAGACTCCGTTCCTACATTAAGTCAATTTCACTTGACAATTTGCTATCTTCAAACAAAAGCTATTTGTTTCTTACCTTCTTGTGGAGTCCCTCGGGCTGGTATTTAAAGTTCTGTTCCCTAGGTTTTAAATTCATATATCCAGTTCTTAGTTTTGGGAGTTTCATGTAGTAGTTCACCTATATGTGGGCATATCTCTTCTCTTCATTCTTTCTCTCCCTTCCCCTCTTGCTCTCCTC